>JAOTON010001752.1:0-172209 GCA_034440635.1 Lepas anatifera | reverse complement strand
AATGAACGTGGGAGGAGGAGTGGCCTGAAGTGACATTGGAAGAATACAATTTTTGCTGCCGGAATAATTTGGGAGATAACTTTAACGCGTTTATGTTCCACATTTTCAGGGACCGGTCCCAGTTGGAGTAAGGAATAGTGTGTGAACAGGCCGGAGTTTTATTGGAAATGGTGTGACAGGGCTGAAATGGTGAAATATAGTTCTTCATTAAAATTTGTTAGTAGAAATCCTGATTTAAAGGACTGTGCTCTGAGCTTAGGGGCACATGCCTTTTTATCACCCCTTCCCACAATACACCAGTATAATAAGCAATTTATATAACCAGGGGTGCCTGGGCATCGCAAGCCGTTTTAACGATGGTTCATTCCTCGTTAGCTCCATTTACAAGGAGAGTTTGCATTGTGTTCTTATTCCCCATCTATTCAAGACCAGCTCAAGGGGCCGTGGCCCCAGAGATGGGGTCATCAGGATTAGCTCAATGGGCCCCCAGATAGGCTCATAGGGCCTTGAACCAGCTCAAGGAGTCCCAGAACAATTTAAGGCGCCAAATCACCTCAGGGGAAGAGGGGGCTCAGGTCAACTTAACACCCGCCCCGGTGGGCCTCCGAGCCACCTTCGCCCTAGTGGGGGGTGTTTGAACACCCCTCGAACTCTGCCCCTATGCGGGATAGCAAAATAAACAAGGATAATGTGTACCAAGTACGGCGGCGTCGCTCCGCTGTTTTCCGAACTATTTATTTATTTATTTCATTTATTTATTAGTGCTATATGAGCAACGGGGTCATGCCCCAATAAAAGCTCAAGTCAGGAATCATAAAACATGATCACGGTAAACAGGTCACATACAACTACAGGTAAAAATGAGGAGTCAACAAACTACAAACACCAATCACATTGCGAGATGACTAAAATATGCACTTAAAACAGTAAACATATGAATATCAAAGAGCAAAAAAGTCCACTTTGCTCAACTCGCAGGCAGCGACTTAATATATCAGCCAACCTGTGCTCTAAACTGACCAAACGAAGATCTAAAAAGGTTGGAAAGTGGACATTCCGTCAGATAAGAGTTAAAATTAGTGGTCGAGCGACAACACAATCCACGCCTCACAGTTTCTACCCTTCCAAATGGAACATGCAGCATACTGCCGAACATTGCCCTTGTGTTCCTTCCTGGGACATGAAAAGGGAAATTACCGAGCAGAAAGGCCGGAGTCTATTTTGCCGGAGATAATTTTGTGTGCGAAAAAGGATATCATATTGTAGTCGTCGATTAGCCAGAGTGTTTATTTTGAATGTAGCCAAAAGATCATGTTCAGGGGCGCAGCCAGGGGGCACAGGGGCACGTGCCCCCCATCAGTGCCGGGGTGCCCTTTTGATTGCCAGGTGGTGTGCCCTCTTTGAGCCGTGCCGCTCGAAATTTAGTGCCCTACGCCGTTGAGCCTAGTTGGAACTAGACTGCATTTAGCGATTTAAACTATTGTTTGACAATTAAGTGCCTTTTGGTCAGTGAGGGCATTCTGCCGCCTTTTCAAGCACCCGGGAAAAGTATAGGCACGTAATCCGTTTCCAGATAATGCCTCATCGTCCCCAATAATCGTACGGGTGGAGCTCATCTGGTGCCCCCTGGAGGTGATCATGTGCCTTCTGAGCTGATCTGATGCCCTCGTAGTCAATCTGGTGCCCCTCTCCCCTGAATAAATAATTGTGCCTTCTGAACCTATATAGTGCTCTCTAAGTTAGTCTGATGCCTCCGAGCTTGCCTGGTGCCCTATTAGCTGTTTTAGTGCCTCTTGAGCTGTTCCGGGCCCCTAAATTTATTTAATGCCTCCCAGAGTTTATCTACTCTCCAGGGGGCACAGGGGGCACACGTGCCCCCATCAGTGCCAGGTGCCCTTTTGATTGCCAGGTGGTGTACCCCTTTGGGCCGAGTCGTTCGAAATTTAGTGCCCTACGTCATTGAACCTAGATGTAACTAGACTGCATTTAGCGATTTCAACAATTGTTTGACAATTGGGTGCCTTTTTGGTCAGCTAGGGCATTTTGTCGCCTTTCCAAGCACCCAGAAAGAGTATAGGCACGTAATCCGTTTCCAGATAATGCCTCCTTGTCGTCAATAATCGTACGGGCGGAGCTCATCTGGCGCCCCCTGGAGCTGATCATGTGCCCTCTGAGCTGATCTGGTGCCCTCGTTGTCAATCTGGTGCCCCCTGAGAAAATAAGTGTGCCTTCTGAGCCTATATACCTAATACTCTCTGAGTTAGTTTGATGCCTCCGAGCTTACCTGGTGTCCTTTTAGCTGTTTTAGTGCCCCTTGAGCTGATCCGGACCCCCTGAGCTTATTTAATGCCTCCCGGAGTCGATATACTGTCCAGGGTGCAGCCAGGGGGGCACAGGGGGCACGTGCCTCCACCACTGCCGAGGTGCCCTTTTGAATTCCAGGTGGTGTACCAAATTTGGGCCGTGCCGCTCGACATTTAGTGCCCTACGCCGTCGAACCTAGATGAAACTGGACCGCATGTAGTGATTGAAACTATTGTTGGACAACTTAATACCTTTTTCGGTCAGCTAGGGTATTCTGTCGCCTTTCCAAGCACCCGGGAAGAGTATGGGCACCTAGTATGTGTCTACCTAATGCCTTATCGTCGCCAATAATCGTACGGGTGAAGCTAATCTGGTGCTCCTTGAGCTCATCTCGTGGCCTCTCAGCTGGTCTTGGCCCCTTGAGCTGATTACTTGCCCTCTAAGCTGATCTGAGTCAATCGAGTGCCCCACTGAGCAAATAATTGTGCCTCCTGAACCTATATAATGCCCTCTGAGTTAGTCTAATGCCTCCGAGCTTGCTTGGTGCCCTAATAGCTGGTTTAGTGCCCTTTGAGCTGATTCGGGCCCCGAGCTGATCTCATGGCTCCCCAAGTTGATTCTGTCTCTTAAGTAAAAAATGGTGCCTCTTTAGCTGATTAGGTGCCCCTCAGCTGATTATTTGATGTCTCCTTAGATGGCCTGATGCCCCCTGAGCTGGTTTAGTGGGCCCTGAGCCCACCTTATGTCCCCTGAGCTGATTTAGGCTCCTGCCATAGTATGGGGGGGCTGGGAGCTGATCTGGCCCCCGAGCGGATCGATCTGTTGCCACCTGAGCTGCACTAATGCCCCTTAGTCGATCTGGTGCCTCCTGAGCCCATCTGATGCCCTCTGAGCTAGCCTGGTGCCCCCTGAGCTAATCTGGTGCCCTTTAAGCGATCTGAGCCTCCTTGCGTGATTTCATGAGCAGCTCTAAAGCCCTGAGCTGAGCTGGGCCCACACAGGCTGATGAGGGCCCCTGAGATGGTATGGGGCTCCTGAGCTGATTAAGTGCCTCCTGACTTGATCTGGTATTCCCGAGCTGATCTGGGCCCCGAGCTAGTCGGGGACCACTGATCTGATTGTTTGTCCCCGAGGCTGATCTGGTGCCCTATGGGCCGATCTGGTGTCCCCTGAGCAGCTCTGGGGCTTTTGAACTGCTTGAGCCCCGAGCTGGTGAGGGATTCCTGAGCTAAACTAGTGCCCCTGACTTGATCTTGCCCCTGACCTGATCTGGGGCCCAAGAGAGGGTCTAGGTTCTGAGGGTACCCTGAGCTGGTCTGGGTGCTGAGCTTGTTAGAGCCCCTTAAATTGGCTTGAGGCCCCCTGAAGTGATCTGGCGCCTTAAACTGTTCTGGGGTTTCTTGAACTGGTTTAAGGCCCTATGAGCCTATCTGTGGCCCATTGAGCTAGTCTGATGACCTCATCTCTAGGGCCAATGAGCTAGTCTAGTCCCTGGGTGAAGCATGAGCTGCTCTGGCCCTGATCTACATCAGGGGCCCCTGAGGTGGTCTTGAATAGACAGATAATAAGAACACAAGGCCAACTCCCATCATCACGGGGCGGGGTCACTGAGCTAGTCTAGTCCCTGGAGGCACAACTGGGGGGCTGGGGAGCTGCTCTGGAGTCCTCTGATCCACACTTGGGGGCCCCAGAGCTGGTCTTGAATAGATGGGGAATAAGAACACAATGGAAACTCCTCTTGTAAAACGGGGCTAACGAGGAATGAAAAATCTCTAAAGAGGCTTGTGATACCTAGGCACCCCTGGTTATATAAATTGCTTATTATACTGGTGGATTCTAGGAAGGGATGATAAAAGGCATGTGCCCCTGAGCTCAGAGCACAGTGCCCTAAACCAGGATGTCTACTAATTAATTTAAATGAAGAACTAGTTTTCACAATTTTCAGCCCTGTCACACCATCCCCATCCAAACCACCGGCCTGTTCACCTTTTACTTACTCTTAACTGGGACCGAGCCTTGAGAATATGGAACTTAAAAAACGCGTTCAAAAGGTATCTCCCAAATTTTTCTGGCAGCCAAAATGTGTTCTTCCAACGACACTATGCTACTCCTCGTCCCACGGCGATTGTGAGAGGCAAATAACTTAATCCGCGTTCAGCCAGGGCTCACTCGTCACGACAAAACCAGTGGGCATAAAAATGAATTTTGGACTCCAATATGCCTTAACCTTTACATCGTAACAGATATCACATGCTCCGCTGATTTCTGATGGTAAGTACTTGCATGAGTTGGCTGATTTGTCCTTAAATCTATCCAAAACAGTCGTGTTTTGGCTACCTCTATGACATTTTAGTGATATATTTTCCTTTTTCGGTTTTAATCGAGTTTTCCTTCTCCGTGTATGATTTATTTGCATTTTCATTGAACCTAAGATGCCCAAAAATGATATAAACAAAGATATAGTAACTTTTTTAGGTTACGTTAAAAAGTGCTCTTTTTTTCCCCGGGGTGCCCCTCAAAGTTGGTGTGCCCCCCTCATACGAAAGCTCTGGCTGCGCCCCTGATCATGGAACACAAATGATGGTGAGCTTTTCGTTGAGCTTGATGCGAGCCAAATCAAGAATTTATGCTGAATTTTGTCCAGTCTATCAAGATGAGTCTTGGCAGTCCCACCCCAAATTACGCAGCCAAACTCCATGATAGATCGAATGTTGCCAAAATAAGCCGCCATGATTGGTTCGGGTTTTAACTTCCGTCTCGCTCTCCCCTCTGAATGGCCAACCTGAAGAGACCGAATCATCAGACCTAGTGCCCTGTTCGCCTTACTAACGATGTGATTCAAGTGTTCTACAGACGTCAATTTGGAATCCAACCACACTCCAAGGTCCCGGATTGCACACTTCCTCTAGAGTAGAGTTTTGGATTTTGTATGTGGTTGGAATAGGTTTTCGTTTCAATGACACGGTGAACGATTTACATTTGGCTGGATTGAGTTGAAGCTTCCAAAGTGCAGACCATGCAGCTAAGGATGTTAGATCGTCCTGAAGGAGCTCAATGTCGTGTTGCGAAGTAATTTTGTTGTATAATTTTACGTCGTCAGCAAATAAGAGCCAATTAGTCTTAATTTTGTCTGGAAGATCGTTTATGTACAGGGCGAAGAGGAGAGGCGAGATAATTTCACCTTCCGGAGTTCCAGTGCGTACATGGACCCAATCAGAACATTTTCCGTTTGCAATAACGCGTTGCTTACGATTTTCTAAATATGATGAAAGCCATTCCAGGGCCGCACCTGAGATTTGGTAAGAGTTTTTCAATTTGTGAATAAGAAGTTTGTGATTGACGCTCTGGAACGCCGCTGAATAGTCTGTATAAATAACGTCAGTTTGATGGCCTAATGATACAGACTCCCACGCCGTTTTTAAAAGGCAAGCTAAATTTGAGTCACATGATCGGCGTGGGACAAAACCATGCTGTTTTGGAGTCAGGGCTGGTTGCACGTGAGAAAGAAGTACATCACAAACGTACCGTTCGAGAAGTTTTCTAAACAGCGAGGTAAGTGAGACAGACCGATAATTTGAAGGTAATTTTCTAGACCCCTTTTTGTGAATGGGCACGATGTTAGCCTCCGCCCATCTGCTCGGAAAGACACCTTGAGACACTGACTGCCTGAAAAGTATAGTCAACGGGACCGACAGCTGCTCACTGCACTCCTTTATAATTCGTGCACTAATGTTATCAGGCCCACAGGCCTTATGCACATGGAGAGTATTCAAGGAGTTGCGAACATATGGTTCAGCAATCACAAAGTGATTGAGTGAGCTCAGGTAGTAAATGGGTGCTTCAGGATAATCCTGCACGGTGGGATCAGTAAACCTACTTGCGAATGTCATATTTAGCAGATTCGCCCGCTCGACATCACTATTCAACACTCTGTCGCCATCTAAAAGTACAGAGAGCTGGCTTTTCGTGCCCTTGGTACATTTTAAAGAAAGACCAAAACCGTTTAGGATTCGACTTGACCTCCGGAAAAACCCGAGTAGATGTTCAAACACCCCCCCACCGGGGCGAGGGTCAAAGGGCTCTCACAAGCTCAGCGCTCAGATCAGCTCAGGATACCCCCAGGGCCCGTACCAGCTCAGGGTACCACCAGAACCCAGATCCGCTCTTGTGCCCCAGATCAGCTCTTGGGCCCCAGATCAGTTCAGAGGTCTCAAGTCAGGCCAAGGGGTAAAATCAAGTCAGGGGCACTACATCAGCTCAAGAATCCCTAACCAGACTGGGGCTCAATCAGTTCAGGAGCCCCAGAGCTGCCCAGGGGACACCAGATCGGCCCATAGGGCACCAGTTCAGCTTCGGTGACAAGGAATCAGATCAGTGGTCCCCAACGAGCTCAAGACCCAGACCAGCTCGGGGTACCAGATCAAGTCAGGAGGCTCAAGAGCCCCATTCCAGCTCAGGGGCCCTTATCAGCCTCTGAAGGCCCAGCTCAGTTCAGTGCTTTAGAGCTGCTCAGGAAATCACGTAATCAACCCAGGAGGCCCAAGTCAGCTTAAAGAGCACCACATTAGCTCAGGGGCCACCACACTAGCTCAGAGGGTATCAGATGGGTTCAGGAGGAAAAATGATGACTCGTGAGGCACCAGATCAATCAAGGGGGTATTCGTTCAGCTCAGGGAGGAATATATCTGCTCAGGGGGCACCAGATCGATCAGAGACCAGAGCGGGGTCTAGATCAGCTCAGGGATACCAGATCAAACCAGCAGGCACTTAATCAGCCCAGGAGCCCCTTACTAACTCAGGGGCCCTCATCAGCCCCAGTGGGTCCAGCTCAGGTCAGGGCGTCAGAGCTGCTGAGGAAATTACTTAATCAACTCAGGAGGCCCAGATCAGTTTAAAGGGCACCAGATTGGCTTAGGGGAAAGCAAACTAGGTCAAGGGGCGCCAGACTAGCTCAGAGGGAATGAGATGGACTCAGGAGGCACCAGATCGACTCAGGGGGCATTAGTTTAGCTAAGGGGGCAGCATATCTGCTCAGGGGGCACCAGGTCGATCAGCCCGGGGGCCCAGATCAGCTTTTAGCCTCCAGACCAGAGCAGGGCATAGATCAGCTCAGCGAACACAGGATCAGCTCAAGGTGCACCAGATCATCTAAGGAGACATCAATAACCAGCTCAGGAGGCACCTGATCAGCTCAAGAGGCACCACATGGTGCCTCAGGAGCTGGGACAGTAGATTAACTCCGGGAGGCATGAGATCAGTTCAGGAGGCCAGATCTGCTCAAAGAGCACTAAAACAGTTAATATGGCACCCGGCAAGCTCGGAGGCATCATACTGGCTCAGAGAGCATAATATAAGTTCAAGAGGCACAGTACTTTGCTCATGGGCACCAGATTAGCTTAACAGCACGTGATCAGCTTAAGGGGCCAAAGCAGCTCAGTGGGCACCAGATGAGCTCAAGGGGCACTTAAACAGCCAATAGGGCATCAAGCAAGCTTGGAGGCATCATACACTGAATGACCTCAGATGTCGGTGCGCCCTAAAACGTCAAATATGATGATGATGAGGCATCATACTAGCTCAGAGAGCATAATATAGGTTCAAGAGGCACAACCATTTTCTCAGGGGCACCACATTGACTCAGGGGGGCACCAGATTAACTTAGAGGGCACGTGATCAGCTCAAGGCGCCAATACCAGCTCAGTGGGCACCAGATGAGCTGAAGGGGCACCAGATTAGCTCCGCCCGTACGATTATGAGCGACGATGAGGCAATAGCTGGAAACAGATTACATGCCCATACTCTTCCCGGGTGCTTGGAAAGGCGACAGAATGTCCTAGGTGACCAAAAAGGCACTAAACTGTCAAAAAACAGTTTTTTACCGCTAAATGCGATCTAGTTGCATTAACACGCGCATTGACGGGGGGCGGGTACCCGCCCCCTCAGGTTTTTCGGAGATAGCAGAAAAACAACGGCGCGCAGCGCAGCCGTACTTGGCATACCTTTTCCCTCATCATTTTTAAAACTTCTGTTAAAATTTTAAGGTTAGGTCATCCAAGGTCAGGTCACCAGTACAGGTCAAGTGACCCGACCTCAAAAAAAGTTTAAGATAGCATAAGTCAGAGCAGGGTGAACTTATCCGATTGAAACTCATATCACATAATGGCCCCACCGAGTTCTCTAAAATATGTCCCGGTATTTTTGATAGCGATGACCTAAGGTCAGGTACGAGGCATGACCTCTCCATTGGAAATACATGGGAAAATGTGTTTTACGGAATAACTCAGTAACGGATGGTGATAGAACACTTATTTTAGCTGCATTAGACTCGCATGGGCTTTTTGGTTCTAATGATATGCATTTTATATAATTTGACCCTGACCTGACCTCAGGTCAGGTCAAATCCTTGATTTGACCTAGCAAGGTCAAATTATATATCATTCGATTCGGCTTGCTGAGAGGATTCATATAGTTTCAGTCGTTTTGCTCTATCTTTACTTGTTCAGATGTAATGGCCGAATAACTGAATTTACATGTTGTCCCTATGACGGCATGTTTTGACCTCTCGTGACCTTAAATGTGACCTGACAAAAAAATGGTGCAAATGTTTTCGATGGAGAAGTGGATGGGCAACTCGAGATCTTAGGGGTGGGTACCCGCCCCCCCCGTCAATGCGAAGGTGGCTCAGACCCCCGTCAATGCGCGTGTTAAGGTTCAACGGCTTAGGGCACTATATTTCAAGCGGCACGGCCCAAAACGGTTGCACAGCCTAGCAATCAAAGGGCACCCCGGCACCGATGGGGGGTACGTGCCCCTGTGCCCCATGACTGCGCCCCTGCTCTAATTCCACTAAATTCCGGGATTCGCCCAAGGTGTTACATTTCCTTTAATGAAACGTCAAAACAGTGTTAAACTGTCCTTAAAGGGAATGTGGCACCCTGGCCGAATCCTGGAATTTAGTGAAATTAGGCGTAATTTTGGCCGAAAATAATGAAACTACTAATGATTTCTCTAAAAAAAATGTACAATAACCTCAATATTTTGATTTCAAAATACTCCTCTAGGAAAAGAAATAAATATCCGCCTGTGGATGATGTCACGATCTGGCAACCACTACCATACTTGAAACGCTTCAAGGGCTTCGATTGGCCGATGCTCATCGTGACGTCAGCATATGTTGCCACACCAGCAGCTCACAACAATGGCCGTCTGGCGAGAAATACACGAGATGTACATTTCGGGTAGGTTTTAGCTTTTTCTACGGAAATATCGAGTTCCAAGACAAATGATATATAGAGTACCGGGTTTTCCGACTTTCTTTACAACTTGGCTATCTCAGTTAAAATCACGTTATAAAGGTGCCACGTTCCCTTTAATTATCAGAGCCGCATGACAAAATCCATGGATCGAAGCGGATTGAGATTTCTCAAGTGGCTCTATACTGGCCGCTCGGCGAATCTCGTCGTGGTCAGAAGCCGGTGACGAACGAAGTGAGAAACGGCTTCTTTTCTGATAGTTTTCCGGTCTCGTCTCGTCGTCGTCGTTGTCAGAAGCCGGCGACGAACGTAGTCAGAAACGGCTTCTATTCTGACAGTTTTTCCGGTCTCATCTTCGTCTGTTGTTGTTGCCGGAAGCAGGTAACGAACGAAGTGAGCAATGGTTTCTATACTAAAATGGGGGGGGGGTGCGGCTCAATATAATTGGAATGTGAATGGACTGCTCGCAAGACAGCTGGTAAGAACAAAAGTAGCCATACTATACTCCCAACCCTTTGCTTTATTGTTTTTAGAGGCGAGCAAAAGTGCCTTGCACAGAACGCCCTATAAAAAGCCCGTAACTAACTAACTAACCTTTATTTTATTATGATAAGTTGCTAAAACGTGCTCAGGTTTTGTGACTAAGGGAGTTTCGCGCTTATGCTAGCGTATTTTAATATACTAAGTACAATGCATGGGGAAAGCATCTAAGACGAACAGAGAAAAACATCATTCACTGGCAGATCAAAGTGAGAATATTCAGAGTCCCCCCGCCCGGGCTTGTTTAAGGTTGGACAATATCACAAGTATGAATAGCCCTTTCAGACATTGAAAATATACTTCCTATGACATATAAATGATTACATTCCAGGGTTCTGTCAAGTTTTCTACGCCCGCTGTATCCCTAAAGTGCGGGCTTCATGACACATGTCCAGGTCGGTACATGGCGCCTGCTAATGAATTGGTTGCTATAGGAATGCTAAATTTTTGTCCAACTTCAGTGGTTGAAAAACAACGGGAACACAAATTATCCGTATAAATTATTTACCCCAGTGCGGACTCCAAAATCCAGTTAGACGAGGAGCAGTATCATAAAACATATTCAATTTTGTTCATGCCTTCTGAATTCGTGTCATTGTGGTTCTGAAACCTGTTTCCCAGCAGCCCCGGCCCCCACAGAACCGTCTGCCGTTAAAAATAGTCGCCGAGCCGGCGGTCCCGCTCGGGGAACTGTGAACAAACACTTGAGCGACCCGCACGAGATGGAATGCGCACCCACCCTTTCATGACAATAGGTATCCGCAGTACCCTCCCGGAATTACGCAGCTGAGTCTGCCAGTGTCAAAAGTCAACACTGTTGGACATCTAGTGAGCGTTTCTGAAGCTGAGGAGATGACCAGTCACGCACAGGATTTCTCACTCTGTGGGATTTAAAGTCCCTCAGCGCAACTAAAACATTTGCTGGCGTTCAGCAGGATTCCACGCAATGGGGTAATTTTTAGCATTTTACAAGCTAATGACAGGAGGCGAAGCGCACCATATGCATCATTTTTTCGAGTAATGAATGATGCGGCGTGTAAAATGTCACGCCAAAATTAAACCACTTCAAGTGACCACCAAGACGGCCGCAAAACTAGCCTGATTTCAACTTAAAAAGGCGGCTGCCAGAAACAAATAATAGCGGCGCCTTTTCTGGTAAGAAAAGGTGCCGCTATCTATTACACCATCCGAATGATTTGGCTGAATTACCGCAGAGAAGCAAATGGGGACACCAAATACCGCTCCAGACCCATGTTAAAAGGAGTCTGCAATGTCTCACAGGAATCCAATCGCCGGGTAGTTCGGCTAACATAACATAATAAAGCGGGATCTTTCTAAATAGCGATGAACTGTTTGTTATAACATGCTAGCTGGGTATACCCGAAATTTGCCATTGTTTCATCATGATGATTTTCCCCAAAAATCGACCGTTTTCCCTATGACGGGGCGTCCTCGGCGCCGCTGCCCGCCGTCCCCGCTAATGCCGCACAGAGGTGCAGAAAGTATGCTGGCTGTCACAAACTCAATGCGACGTATGCCTCCTCTGTCACACAGAGCTGGAAATAATAATTGTATACTTGAATACTATTTCCAATATGCTGAATGTCCTCTACCTGTCCCTTACTTTTTGCAGCAGACAAGGTTCTAGCACCAAATCATTACACCATGAAAGTAGTAAGTTTTCATTTATAGATCATGTTTTTGTTTTTGGAAGGAAAATTTCCAATTATGGGTCATTTTTTCCAGTATTGGGGTCATAACTATTATTGGCAACTCTGACTGCAGTTTCCCCCAATGACATGCATTTCCTTTTTTGAAGAAGTTTCCATTTTTGAAAGGAGTGTTTCCAATTATGGTACTTTACCACATGATTACATGTAGCAATTATCATGAAAATAGTCATTATTGGGAATATACCTATCAATGGGAGCATAGATGTACACACAATTGGGAACCCTAACCGCAGCTTCCCCTCCCCACTAAACTTCTATCTCACATATCAACAAAAGGGAAAAAATGTCAATGTCAACATAGTATTTGAATCTACCTAAAATGTGTTGGTAAAGTGGACCTTAGGTAGCATTTTTATAAACACATCAAATGCTTAAAATTTGCATCCCACTCACGATCATTACCTGCCTGGTCATTCCTTTTCGCAGTAAAATCTCTGAGGCAACTAGCCTGCATAGATGTAAAATTATGTCTATTGCCCTAATAGGTACAGAGGTATTGGAATTCACATACCAAAGAAAGATCCAGTGTAGTCAACATCCTGCTTGAACTCCATGCAGTTCAGGTCCTGTGCGTTGCTTACCACCACTGGTAGTAAGCAACACACCCCCCCAACCAGCGTTTTTCGAAGTCTATTTGTTTCTGAGATTTGCTGTGATTTTCTGAGATAAGAAGGGGTCTACTCGGCCCCCTCCAGTGCACGTTAGTTCCAGGCCCCTCTCCAGTGTGGGTGTTAACACTTTGTGGAGGACTGCATTAGCACACATTTGCTATCTGTACAATATTGATATGATAATTTGATCATGAAAACTCACCTGAATCACTGTTGTTGCCAGCCTGTTGCTGGCGCCAACTCTCCCAACTTCCTCCAGCTCCAAATCTATCTAACCAATCTAGGGCACAAATAAGCTAAGGCAAAAGCAGACTAAGGAATGAAAAACCAAGCTTGATATGGGAAAGTGCATCAGTCTTACAATAGCCTACATTCATCTTAGATTAGCCATGGGCAGCAATATTTGTTCTAGCTAGTTTTAGCCTGCACTTATCTTAAATATACCTAATGAATATGCCCTCAAAATAAGTGGCTTCCTGCCTGTTTAAATTTTTGGCAGGCTCTACATCACATAAACATTTCTAACTTGTCTTGTCGCTGTTGCGCAGTTTAAGTAGAATTGCTGCCCAGCTATGTTTATTTTTTCACTGACTTAGTACTTTTATTAGTAGCTTTTAGGCGTACTTAATACTAAATTCGAAGAAATAGGGGCCAATAAATCGAAGACACTCAAACCGTAAATATGACTTAACCTGAAAAAATGGACAGAGAAGTACTTAATAAAGTATCTGCGTTATCGTTATTGCATCAAATATGCCAACAATCGTGTATTTCTCGAAAAAATTTACTGTCACATTTCCGGTATCTAGGCGACAACTTTCTGCAAACTACTAACAATCAGCCCCATTGGGCTGCATGTTAAAATCTGGCAACTGTGACAGCGGTTTGCGGGTTTTCTGCAGCGGGGGTCCCTCATTTTAGTAGAAACTGAACACAGTACCAATATTGTATTACTAATGGTACGCTGTGCAATTGAAGAACAGAGCTGCTAAGTTAAAATATTCCCTACACGCTTCATTCTCTATTTCGAAAATATGGGTTTTGGATCTTGAGCCAAACAGTCAGGATCGCTATTTTGTCACAATTATGCACCTCAATTTTCGTAAATGTGTCACAAACTCCGGTAGCCGAGTTGGCAAGTTTCTGCACCTCTGATGCCGCAAATGGCACACCATTCAGCGTTAAAACTTATAGTTAGCGTTATCGGTTTTTATCGGAAATGTTTATCGCTAGTTTTGTTTTGGGCCTCTGTTAGTTACCCATTTTCCGGTACTGGTTTTAGGTGAGCAGAGTGTTCACTTCCTGTTCTGACGCTGAGCTAGAAGGACCTCTGCTGGTGACGTGCCTGTTTGTCAACAACCGGTACAGCGGGACTTGTTCCCGGGACTTTGTGCATGGCTGCTTGCTGGTGGACTCGCCGCTGCTCGGGCGGTGACGGCTCTTCACTGTTGACGTTATGCAGCATACACGTTGACGCCCTATTCTGGGTGGTGTGGTCCGGGTTCGGAGTGATGGAGCGGAGCGTATGCGTTATATTCGGACTGCACGCACTCACACTCCGGGATAATTGTCTACGGATGCGTCTAATAAAAAAACATTAGAATTGCGGGGAGTGGTACAGCCAGCTAACAGAAATGAAACTCCAGCTAACAAAAATAAAACTAACATAATCTGGCAGTTGATGGTCAAACTTATTGACCTGGCTGTGTGGGTGAGGAAGGATGCTCCTGCCTACCTATTAACTCCCACCCCAGTGAGGGGGTGTTTGAACACCCCCTCGGGTTTCTTCATCGGCACGAACCTACGGCGGCGCGAAGCACCGCAGTACCTGGAACACCTTATCCTTGATCAATTCCAGAACTTTCCCCAAAATTTTAAGGTTGCGTCATCTCAGGTCAGGTCACCAGTGCAGGTCAAATGACACCACCTTCAAAAATTGTAAAGGTGGCATAAGAACGAAAAGCATGAATCTATCGAATTGCAAATATTTACCCGCACTGTTGAGCCTCCGAGATACCTGTGTCATGGTGGGGGAGGGGGTGTTCAAACACTTCCACCCATCAAACTCGGCTCCTGTACGGGATAGTGAAAAACGCGAGCATTGATCGATAGCTCTTACACATTTATTAACCCGCGCCCCACCGGGGGTCCGGCGCCACCTTCGCCCCACGGGGGGCCATCGATGGCCCCCCTCTAACTCCGAAAATATGGGCGTTAGCGCAAATCTGCAAAGTGCAATAGAAAGCTCGCGTGAATTCAGTAAGAAATTACTTCGCATGTTTTAGTGCTCAGGTCAATGGTTTGACCTCCAGAGGTCAAATTAGGTCAAGATCGGCTATTTTCACTCAAATATGCAATGATTAAGCAAACTGGGCATAACTCTTATGTCATTAGAGCTATTGAGGCCTGGTAAAGTACATTTGATAGCAAATTGCCAGTACTTTTTCCGCTATGTGGAACGTTAAGACATCCCGCCAGTGGTTTGACCGCCAGAGGTCACCTCGTGACCTAATATGACCTGAGGTCACGAAAGGTCAAAAGGTGACCTGCTGCCGTATATCAAATGAAAGCCAGTGACAAGACAAACATGATGGTGTTTGTTTCACCGCTCTAGCTCAATTAGGTCAAAAGTTATTGTCAAAATACTGTTTTTGACCTCTGGTGACCTTGGATGACCTTGGAAAATTCAAAGGGCAAATATGACCCCTGGGATCCGTGAAAGGGTGTCCAAAAACGTTGTTCTGAGCAGTCTGATTATTTGCAATCATTTTTGTGGTTTTTATATCATGAAATAGCTTTTCCCCATGCTTTTCCAATGTGAGAGGTCGCCTCGTGACCTGACCTCAGGGCACGAAATCGAAAAATCCCGGATATACACCTTGTAGACCCTGGAGGGGTCATGAAGTGTAGGAAGTTTCAAATCGATCGACTTTGAAATGTAGCTCTTACAGAGCTCTAAAGGTGAAGTGAGGTGACCTTGGTTTACCTCGTCTGGTGACCTGACCTTGGGTGACCCGGGGTAAAAAATTTCAGGGATGATGGGAAAATGACGCAGTGAGAGGTAGAGCCCTCAACCGCGGTGCTGCACTTCGTCGTTTTTCTGCTATCCCGGAAAAACCTTAGGGGGGCCATCGATGGCCCCCCGTGGGGCGAGGGTTAAGAAACTACATCGGTCACTTTTTGACTCAGGTCTATATTGAGGTCATGACGGGCCAAAGAAGGTGGCATGTTAGAAAAGTATCGGGGCTCTAGGGTCTGACACAGTTGAGTTACTTTTTTGACACACCATGCGCTTCCTCTTGTTACATCGCATCGGATAATGTATAATGCGAATAAATTAGGTCCAAAAATAAAAATGGCCTGACCTAAGGCCAGGTCTCGGCCACCATCTAACCTAACATAGTCAATATCAATATCAATCGACTTGCAATAACAATCCAAACGCAATGGTATCAAAATAAAAGCTGCATTATCATTTTCTGCGAAGTTATTGACCGCAATCTGAACACCTGCTCCCGATCTCAAAGGTAGCAGGTTGAAACTTGTCACACAAAACTATAGAAGGGGCCTAGGATGCTATGTTTTGACGAGTAGGAAGGTATTCCAAGCGGTATCTAAGCAGGTAGAGCAATTTTCGACCAATTTCCGTTTTTCCCATGCATTTCCAATGGAGAGGTCATGATCCGTACCTGAGCATAGGTTATCAATATGCAAAACCCCGAATATAGATTGCAGAACTCGGTAGGCCCAATATATGGTATAAAATTCAATTCGATAGATTCACCCTTTTCTTACTTTGCAACCATAAACATTTCTTTAGGTGAGGCCACTTGAACTGCGCTGGTGACCTGACCTGAGATGACATGACCTTAACATTTTGCGAAATGTTGCAGAATTGATCAAGGATAATGTGTGCCAAGTACGGTGGTTTATCTTTGATTGAAGTAAAAAATAAAACCGTGGGTATTTTCGTTTAAGCATGGGAAATTAGCGACACATATATTTAACACGCAATACATTTTATTAACACACTTCACTCATCCATTTGCAGGCTTCAGCACTCATCTACCCACTGCCAAGACAGTGCAAACACTACCACAAACACAATACCACCAACCTGGCACAATGCGAGACAGCAGAGAAACACAAGGAGTTGAAATGGCTACCTTCAATATGGAAGTTGGTATGTTGAAGTACGTTCCCTTAAATTTTTTCAAGTTGTCACAATTTCCTCTCACACCTCTCGCCACCAAGCACACAGCAACGACGAGGACACCAGGAGCTGCAGCCCCTCAAAATAGGCACACATGAAACTAGACACTACGCCACCTATGACAGCTTAGCCATCTTTCGACCGAATTATGAACTGTTCATACGACCGCACAGCAGAGGTTACTCAGCGGCAAGCAAGAACGCTGTGTGTGTGTATTGTGATTTTAGGGCGCTTTCAGCGACTTGGCCATATAGCGCCCTTCATTACAAGAACTTCTCAGGTGTTAATAATATATGTGGTTTCAATTATGTGTCGGCTGAAAAGGCCACTTAAAAATGAGATGGTTGGTAAGCTAGGTCTCCCAGCTTCTCCCGTCATACATTTCAGATACAGATACATTTCAGATTCAAGCAAGAACGCTAGTGCGCAGTACGCAGCGCACGTTCGCCGCTTTTCTTGCCTGGTGCGCCCTGAACTTGATTTGAAGACAATAGTTGATAAAGAACTGGGTGGTCAGTGACAAAGTAGTCCTATTTTACAGGGAATGTGGCACCTTCATAACGCGATTTTAACTGAGATAGCCAAGTTGTAGAGCAAGTCGGAAAACCCGGTGCTCAATATATTATTTGTCTTGGAACTCGAGATTTCCGTAGAGAAAAGTTAAACCCTACGCGTAATGTACCCCTCATGTACCCTTAGCAGCAGGCCACAGTTGTCATGGCCGTTGGTGTGACGACATATGCTGGCGTCACAATGAGCATCCGCCAATCGAGGCCCTTGAAGCGTTTCGAGTATGGCAGTGGTTGCCAGATCATGACATCATCCACTGGCAGATATTTACTTATTTTCCTAGAGGAGTATTTTAAAAATCAAAATATTGAGCCTATTGTACATTTTTCAGAGAAATCATGAGTGGTTTCAGTATTTTCGGCTAAAAGTACGCCTAATTACACTAAATTCCGGGATTCGACTAAGGTGTCACATTCCCTTTAGCAATCTGAATCATACGCGTCGGAAAAGAGGGGGGCCGGGGGGGGCCTGGCCCCCACTTTTGGCCAAAAATTCCTGATCTCAGTCAAAATGAGAGAAAGCCGGGCATTATTATATCCAGCCGCTGCGGAAGGCAACGGGGAGCCCCAATTCGAACAGTTCTTGGTCCTGATGTTGAAAATTTTTTTTGTCAGCATCAGGTTGAAGTTTGGCTGGCCCCCCACTTTTTGCCGGTGGCGACACTTATGATCTGAATGATAATGTTTCGCTCCTGTTACACATAATCTGCCGTTTTAAATGTGTTAGGCGTATGTGACATAAACCCTAGATCGATATGCCTGCCTTTTCGCAGAGGGACTGCATTCTGGATTACCTTTGGGACTATCAAAATCTTTGCTTCATTATTGTTGTTCATAAGAAATTCAGAACGAATTATACGAGTGATGACTAGTGACTAGTGACGAAGACGAACTGTCTTCTTTTCGCCGACGGCGTAAAATTGTATCATAGAATTGTGACTCCTGAGGACTCAGAGCTACTTCAAGCTGACTTGACACGTTTGGCTGATTGGTCTCATCTTTGGAAGCTGCAGCTTAATCCGTCCAAATGCAAATAATTTACAATTTCTCTGAAGAAGAAACCGTTGCTGAACAGCTACAAAATTCAAAACGACGCCCTAGAAAAAGTATCTTTCATTCGGGACCTTGGCGTCTGGCTGGATTCGAAATTAAAGGGACATTGTCGCAAAAATTTTTATTGTGGTTTCTTAATAATTGAAAAATCCTGATTCTGTTACCATCAATCATTTCTTTATCTTAAGCTAAATTTTTGGAGGCCACTCAACAATTATTCAAATTTGCTAACAATATCAATAATAGGCTGTAACCTGCTCTTCACCTCTATTCTATCAATCAAAGTTTTAAGTTCTGTAAATGATTTTTTTGGGGGTAGAAAATGTTTTTATGCTGTATTCGTATTCAATTTATTTTTATTAACCCTGGAAAAATACAAATATTAGATTAATTTGTCTAAAACATTCAGCTTGAGAAAACTAATCAGGAAAGTTTTAAAATCGGGCAGGTGTCGTACCGCGGGGATGGTATAGTGGCCTCCATTCCCGACTCTCACACGGGTAATACGGGTTCGAATCTAGGTCGTGGAAGTTTTTACTGTAAAAACAATTTTTCTGATTTTCTTCTTGTTTGTTCATGCGTACTAATGGATGAAGCATAGTCGGATCCATGATTGTCGATCGGGGGGGTAACTTCCGGGGAGGGCACCATCCGGACCAGGGGGGCGCCACCTTTGACCGGCAAAACCTATCAGATGGACGCTAAATCCTATCAGTGTGCGCCGATTTTCGCATCCTGGGGGAGGGGATGGGACGCGACATTTTAGGGTTCACCGAGAGTTGATCAGAGAGGGGGAGGGGGGCACGTGCCCCCTTTGCCCTCCTGGATCCTCCTATGGGATGAAGTAAATATTCTAAGGACAATTTCTTCTGGTTATCCCTCCGTCCGGGTAGTTGAGGGAAAGGGAATATTAGCCCCAAATATTTTTCTAATCTGACCGGCCTACCAAACTGGAACCGGCTTGTCTCCAGCTCCCTGCAATGGTTCTCAATCCGTCGGATTTCCCTCTATTGGAGACCAGTTCCCCTGTTTTCTGACCAGTGGGACACGCTGTTCGCCGTTCGAAAATGTCTTTTGTGTCCTTTGCTGAAGGCCATTCTTGAAGGCTGACCGGTTTTCGTGCAAACCAAGAACCAGAAACCAGCCCAATAAAAAGCAGGGGTGGCTCTTCGAGATTATATGTGTTAATCTCGAGATTAATGTGTCTCGAGATTAATGTGTCTCGAGATTAATTAATCATTTAACCCTCGCCCCACCGGTGGCCATCGATGGCCCCCCCTTAGGGTTTTTCCGGGATAGCAGAAAGACCATGAGGCGCAGCACCGTAGTTGAGGGCTCTACCTCTCACTGCATCATTTTCCCACCATCCCTGAAATTTTTTACCCCGGGTCACCCAAGGTCAGGTCACCAGACGAGTTCAACCAAGGTCACCTCACTTCAGCTTTAGAGCTCTGTAAGAGCTACATTTCGGAGTCGATCGATTTGAAACTTCCTACACTTTATGACCCCTCCAGGGTCTATAAGGTGTATATCCGGGATTTTTCGATTTCGTGCCCTGAGGTCAGGTCACGAGGTGACCTCTCCCATTGAAAAAGCATGGGAAAAGCTGTCTTATGATCTAAAAGTCACAAAAACGATTGAAAATGCTCAGCTTGATCAGAAAAGCGTTTTTGGACACCCTTTCACGGATTCCAGGGGCCATATTTGCCCTTTGAAATCCCCAAGGTCATCCAAGGTCACCAGGGGTCAAAACAGTATTTTGACAATAGCTTTGACCTGTATAAGCTAGAGCGCTGAAACAAACACCATCGTGTTTGTCTCGTCATTGGCTTTCATTTGATATACGGCAAGGTCACTTTCTGACCTTTCGTGACCTCAGGTCATACTAGGTTACGAGGTGACCTCTGGAGGTCAAACTACTGGCGGGAGGTCTTTACGTTTCCTTAGCAGAAAAAGTACTGGCAATTTCCTATCAAATGTACTTTCCCATACCTCAATAGCTCTAAGGGCATAACAGTTATGCCCAGTTTGCTTAAGCACTGCATATTTGAGTGAAAATAGCCGATCTTGATCTAATTTGACCTCTGGAGGTCAAACCATTGACCTGAACACTAAAACATGTGAAGTAATTTCTTACTGAATTCACGCGAGCTTTCTAGTGCACTTTGCAGATTTGCGCTAACGCCCATATTTTCGGAGTTAGAGGGGGCCATCGATGGCCCCCGGTGGGGCGAAGGTGACCCCGGACCTCGGTGGGGCGCGGGTTAACACGCGCATTGACGGGAGGCGGGTACCCGCCCCTCCCCGTCTGGTTTTTCGGACAGAACATAAAAACGGCGGCGCGTAGCGCCGCCGCACTTGTATCCGTAAGCGTATATTAACAGTAAAAACGCAGTACATGGTAAAACATACACTCCTAACACTAGGCAAAGAAAACTAGGCAGGGGCGCCGCCACGGAATTTAAGCCATCACACATTTATTAGGTAGGTACTTAACACACTCGGGTTAAAAATAAACTCGGGTTAAAAAACTTGACATACCTTCTCTCATCATTTTTACAACTTTTTTCAAAATTTTAAGGTTAGGTCATCTCAGGTCAGGTCACCAGTACAGGTCAAGTGACCTGACCTCAAAGTTTAAGACAACATAAGTCGGAACAAAGTGAACTCATCCGATTGAAGTGACCTGACAAAATGGTTAAAATATTTCGATGGAGAAGCGTATGGGCTACCCAAAGCCGTTTACCATTTTTCACTACCTACCGTGGTTCTGGAGATTTTAGGGGGTACCCGCGCCCCCTGTCAAAGCGAAGGTGGCTCAGAGCCCCGTCAATGCGCGTGTTAATCTGGTAAAACAACGAGATAAAACGTTAATCCGTACGAGATAAAACGTGTTCGAGATTAAATGTGGCGGTCTCCCAGGGCGGACCACCCTGAAAGACCGCCTGGGCCTTTCACGGCAGGAGAGTGTGGAGGTGGAGCGCCTGCGCATTGGCCACTCCCTTCTCCTGTGCAGCTACCGAAAGAGGATCGGCCTGGACCCGGAGGCCACGTTACAGGAATGCGACGATGGAGAGGACGAGATCCTCCACCACCTTCTGACCCGGTGCCCTGCGTGCGCTGACCTGCGCTGGGACATATTTGGACGGGACGACCCGCCCACCTGGGAAGCGCTGGCGGACCCACGACGGCTGGCGATGTTCCTGCGGCGGTTGGGGCGCCTGCAGGGGCGCCCCCTCCCATATGGCCGGAACACTCAATCAATCAATCAGATTAAATGTGTCCGTCGACATCTAAATCTTTGATATAATTGTAATTCTTTGGTCTCCGGAGAATATAAAAACACGTAGTCTAGAGAACCGGAGAATAGCTGAATGTGATACGGAAGAATAACTCTTGATATGCGTCAGAACTGGGGAACCAGAGAGCAGCCACCACGATCCTTGGATGAACTAACAAAAGTGTGGAACGCACCACGAACCAAAACTTGATCACTTTTTGTTTCAGGGGGAACGTTTGTTGTGTGTTGCAGGTTGGAGATGGACTGGCCACCTCACTCCTCTGTCCGTGGTGGTAGCTCTTTCTATTTTTTTCGCATATAGACATACAAGATTTAAGAATACATTGTTTTTTACTTCAAGTCGAGTTAGTTTCTGATCAGGGCGCATCAAGAAAATATACCTCAAAATTATAGCCTGGAACAGTTGGTATTAAATAAAAATGATTCTATAATTAATCTTAACATTGGTAGTCACAGAGTCTAAACCTAAGAAGACGCATCACAGCTTTAAGACAAGCAAGCTGCTAGCCTCATGAGTGACATTTGTTTATGAAAATGATAAGCGTTTATTTTTAATACTTCGGAGTTCGGAAACGGTCCTTTCTCATAATAGAACAAACAATTCCAGAAGCACTTCATATAACATCATATCATTATATAAAATAGTATATTAACCGTTATTTTTATTAGATTGTTTATTAGATTATCTACGTTGATAAGATATTTCATGACCAGCCTCCTCGAATCATAGTTCCAAAATGGGGCTAATACACTGATAAATATTCAGGTACATCCCTTCACCAAAATTCTCATAATATAATAGGTGAACACATACATTTTTAGTCAGAGTGCTAGGATAACCTCGAATCGAGTTCCAATATTTGAATATTCCAGTACTGAACTGCATTATTCCAGCACACGATTTCCAAATCAGATCTAAATTTCAAGCCTTGGTCACACTATGACCAAAAGTTTTCGCTTATTGTATTATGAGGATTCTGACGAGGGGCTGTGCCCGAATATGTGATCACAGTGTGATCACAGGCTCCATTTTGCGTCAAGAATTCGAGAGGCAAAGCCATGAAACATCTTACTAATTTATAATCATGCTCCTCGGCTACGCAATGCAAAATTCATCTACTTTTAAAAACCAACAGATATCAGTTGATCAATGAAGCTTATATTCAATCTCACAAAAACATGAGAAAATATAACCTACCAGAAAATTACAAGCGAGTGATAACCCTCGGCAGGTGAGAAACGAGTGCAACAATCAGGTCTGCGAGTCCCCAACGAGCAGTCTTCCGAGTGCAACGTGGACTAGAGGATATAACTCAGTACGTCAGTGACGGATCCAGGCCAATGTTTTTGTGGGGGGGGGGGAGGACGGGGTCCAAAATCGTGAATACACATTTTTTAAAGGTCGGTGAAAATCGCAGAGTTTGGGAGGAAAGTAAATTTTCCCTGAACCCACCAGTGGGTATGCAGCTCCTAGCTTCCAGTCCTTGAAGTACACTCTAAGAAGGCTGGGGGCGAACCAAATACTGAGTGTACATCAAAAGCATAACAGATTTTGCATCTGTCCACAATAAGTGCTACACGGTTTGATAAAATGTTCACCGCAATAGTCTGAGCACAGAGGTGTCACTTATTATTTTCGCCGACTTTCGCACGTACGACCACCAACAAAATCTGACCACTTGATTTTTACTATAAAGACCCTTTGCATTACTAGTTTTCTTACTTTTAGGCTAAAAAATACTTTTAATGGCATGTTTTACTGAGGTCCTCAGAGGATTTGCCTTAATATGCCGCGATAAACACCACTTACGCTCTTACATGAACGTATACTGCGGGCACACAGGCAGACGACCGAGGTGCACTCAGGCAGGTTCGTGTTCAATGCAAAAAACTGCTGGCTGTGGTACTCTGCCAACTCTGGGATTCCATTGCTCGTCCTCTGAAGCTTGTCTTCCAGCAGCAGGCGTAATTTGCGATAGTCACTGTCGAGGAGCAGCACCTGATTATTTCTGTTTTGCGTTCAGCTTGCTGGGGTAGGCTCTTCTTAAATTAGAAGATATTTTCACAGCAGGAACAAATGGGACCAAATAAAGGGTACAAATAAAATATCACAAGCCCACAATGAAAGCAAACAAGATATCACTGAATCTTGTTTTAAAAATGTCAATATATATATATATATATATATATATATATATATATATATATTCAAAAACAAAGACATCCCCAAAGACGATCTATAGTCTAGATCATGGGTTTGTGGAGGGGTCAGGTAGAACCATGCAAATTCATGTTTTTTTATAAATTACAATACATTATTTCAACACTGGCCCACAATAGGAAACAAATATTCCAAATTTCAGGTCTATGGGAGAATCGGTCTGATTGGGTTCATCCCATTCAAACTAACAAACAAAATGCTCATACACAAGCTGGTCCATTGGGACGATAGCTTGATGATACACAGTAGCTACAAAAGACAGGTTTTCTAGTAAACAAATTTTCTCTTTGAAGCGACCCGCCTAATCTTTCATATATTCTTCCAGGAAAACACAAAAAAATTGTGTCACCCAAGACTGCCCCCCTGTCATTCCTACATGACTATCCATACTCTTTGTTCACAATTATATTTATGTATTGGGTACACTCCTAGTGTTTCAAATCATAATAGATCTTATCCTAGTTTTCCTTCAGTTCATTTTTAATATCAATTATAAAAAGCATGCAGATGGGCATTTTCAGAGGGCAGATGGATGAATTCATCTGCAGATGGGCATGAATGCAGATGGGCATTGTCCGAGGGCAGATGGATGAATTCATGCTACAGTCACTTTCATGTCTGGAAACAAACAGTAGCACTTGAAATATGAGTAAATTGATCCGATAAGTAGATAGCAGTACACTCACTACTATGTACTGTATGGTACCAAAATAAATGGAAAATCTGTTTCAATCTGTAAAATTAATCAAAAACATTTTCATACTTAAAATAATGTAAGCTAAGCAGCAAATGCACTAGCATGCACACATTGTGCAGAGCCAGTATTTGTAACAGGTAGAAATTTGTAATTCAAATTACAAGCTTGATATAGACTTTTACTAGAGTGCACAAATATTGTAAATATAAAGTTAGACCAAAAAGAGAGGGAATATGGGCAATTCAAAAATAATATGCTTAAATAATCATTGGAGAATTGTCATCACCAAATAATTTTCACCTATTTTGGTACACAAGTTCACCTGTGCAACAATAAAATGAGGACTTTTTGGCATTGACACTGCTCATGAGCCTTGTTCCGTCTGCCAGCACAGCCTTGTCCACGAGCCCTCGAGCCTCTCCTCTAGAAAAGAAATACCACAACTGTCTCTAGTATGTGCTATGGCTAATCAGACAAAAATGAACCAGAATACTTATCTACCAATCACAAAAAGTATGCTACCACTGTTGTGCTGTTACTGTTTTTCCAGCAGCACCACAGCAGGTAGCCAGCCTGTAAATCTAAGATTGGTTCTAAGATTGGTTCTCAGGGAGAGGCTATAGCCATGTGACAGACTCAATCCATTGTGCAAAGTATGACATTTTCAACGAGATCTCGTCAGGGTGAGTGCCCTAGGAGGCAAGAGTGAGTGGTGTGAAGTTCATCAACCTGGTGTGAATTTCCCAGACTGGTGCAAGGAAGGTGACACTGAAAACCAAACAAATAATGGCTGAATGGTTATAAAGACACAGGAGGGGACCTTATAACAAGTATTTAACGAACCAATACAAGAGGTAGCTACACTTAAACCAACACAGCAGGCAGATGAACGCGTTTCGACAAAAATTGTCTTCTTCAGCATCTATGGTAGGAGGGATAAGGAACCCGTCATCAAGACATTCAGCAGTTTCATCGTTTGGATTTTTGTGCAAAATTATCGTGCGATAGAAATATAAAGGCACCGTTTTTGAGGATATTCCAATAATGCTTCTTGAATTATTCTAAAATGTATACAAGCAAGCTTCGATATGAGACAATTTAGCCTTATCACTTGTTTTAAATAATGTTTTATTTTTATCAGAAGCCGGTGACGAACGAAGTAAGAAACGGCTTCTATTCTGACAGTTTTTCCGGTCTCGTCGTCGTCGTTGTCAGAAGCCGGTGACGAACGAAGTAAGAAACGGCTTCTATTCTGACAGTTTTTCCGGTCTCGTCGTGGTTGTCAGAAGCCGGTGACGAACGAAGTAAGAAACGGCTTCTATTCTGACAGTTTTTCCGGTCTCGTCGTGGTTGTCAGAAGCCGGTGACGAACGAAGTAAGAAACGGCTTCTATTCTGACAGTTTTTCCGGTCTCGTCGTGTCTGTCTGTCAGAAGCCGGTGACGAACGAAGTAAGAAACGGCTTCTATTCTGACAGTTTTTCCGGTCTCGTCGTTGTTTGTCTGTTGTTGTTGTTGTTGTTGTTGTCTGTTCTGAGCGCTGGTATCAGAGACCTAAAACTTTTGTGGATAGAAGGCACTTCCAAATGAATCAGCACCACGGTTGTCAATTTTCAAAATTTTCAAAATTTTGCCCAGAATTATGCATTATGTGATTTTTAACTTTTATTTTTCTATTTTTTGCTAATTCATCTAGACTCTTCAAACTTGCACCCTTTTACATCAGGGAAATTTGTAGTTCACACAAAAAGTTGGAAAGAAAAAGCTTTAAATTTAGGGCTCTAAATTAGCTTTTAAACTTTGCACCCTAAATTTGGCATAAAACTCATGGTCTAAACTACAGGCTCGAAATATCTGAAGCTACAGCAGTTCAGGTTCTGAGTCAAATATCAACTTAAAGGCCGGTTTGTGCAGTACTGCACAAACACAGAAACAAAACAAAAACGGAAATTTAAGGGTCCTTTTTGGCCCATTCCGTGAAGGTCTGCATTTCCCAAAATATCATTCAAACCCTTATATCTTCCGATCTAATTGATAAAAATTAGTTCCCATTTCAAATAATAAGAGAGAATAGCCTCCTTTATTATATATTTAGAGATAAAAACTTTCAGACTGAAACTTTTTATTTTATAGGCAAAAATAAAATATAAGTTTTTAAAATTTTTATTCTCAGCCCCCTGGTTTCCAGACCATGATAGCTACGGTATTGAACTTAACACGGCTGGATAGAAAACTTCGTTGCCGTCATTTTTCTCACTCATACCCCCCACTTACCTCTTACGGCTTCCGCGCTATAAGCCGTAAAATGCATTTCACAGTGGTAATTTTATTAGTTCATTTTTGCTTCACACCGGGGTTTAGGGTGGTTAGAGTCATTGGAGGGAAATGAAATTTTGCATGCAGCTAGGTAAGAGACATATGTCGACATTCCATCTGCATATATATCAATGAAACACCAAGTTACCTTTACTAACATGCCGTTTCTCCACGCATCGTTGTAGCAAATCACCACGCGTCACCCCTGCGTCCACGTCGCGGCAACACCGGCGATCGGCGCGGCCGTTTCTGTTTATTTATGGTCTGGTAAAAAAGTACCCAACACTACCCATAATGCATCACAAGTAATTAGAGTACCGTAAAAGTCTGAGTTTACAATAAGAGTATTATGTTTCTGTTTTTGGACCATGGGTGGATCCAGGGAATAAGTAGGCTAGGTGCCCCCCCACCCTTCTCCCCCCATCCCCTCCCCAACCCCCAATCGACCATCGGCGCCCTCTGAAATTGTAAAGACACGCCTCTCAAGGTCGATGACGCTCCCTGAAATGTCGCTTCCCATACGCGGATCCAGGATTGCCTATCGGGGGCGACGTGGAAGGGGAAACTTCCTGGTGGGCGCTATCTACACCAGGGACGCCACTTTTGGCAGGAAAAACCTATCAAATAGGCGCTAAAACCTATCAGTAGACCCCGATACCTGCATCTCGGGGAAAACGACATTTCAGGGGGTGCCATCGAACTTTCCAGGGGTTTCCGGGACAATTTCAGGGGGCGCTAAGATTCTATGGGGGCACCTGTCCCCTTTCCCCTTGGATCTGCCTATGTCGTTTCGGGGGGCGGGGGGCACGGAGGTGGGGCGTTACTGGTGTGGGGGTAAGGAGATCGAGCATAAGCGGATCCAGGACATCAGCATGGGGGTAAGGGCTAAAGAGTTCGAGCATAGGCGGACCCAGGACATCAGTACGAGGGTGGGGCTAGGGAGTCCTGGGTAGGCGGATCCAGGACATCGGTACGAGGGTCGGGCTAGGGAGTTAGAGCATAGGCGGATCCAGGACATTAGTACGGGGATGGGGCTAAGCAGCTGAGCATTAGCGGAATCAGGACATCAGTACGGGGTGAGACTCGGGGAGTTCCAGCATAGGCGGATCCAGGACATCAGTAGGGGGGTAGGGGCTACGGAGTTCGAGCATAGGCGGATCCAGGATATTAGTACGGGGATG
Organism: Lepas anatifera; assembly: GCA_034440635.1. Taxonomy (NCBI): domain Eukaryota; kingdom Metazoa; phylum Arthropoda; class Thecostraca; family Lepadidae; genus Lepas; species Lepas anatifera. The sequence goes on along the minus strand of JAOTON010001752.1, from coordinate 144,219 downwards.
GGGCTAAGGAGCTCGAGCAGAGGCGGATCTAGGACATCAGTACGGCGGTGGGGCTAAGAAGCTCGAGCATAAGCGGATTCAGCTGATCAGTACGGGGGTGGGGCTCGGGAGCTCGAGCATAGTCGGATCCAGGACATCAGTAGGGGGTGGGGGCTAAGTAGTTCGAGCATAGGCGGATCCAGGGCAGTACAGAGGTGGGGCTACGAAGTTCGAGCACAGGCGGATCCAGGACATCAGTAAGGGGGTGGGGTAAGGAGCTCGAGCATAGGCGGATCCAGGACATCGGTGGGGGGGGGTAGGGGCTACGGAGTTCGAGCATAGGCGGATCCAAGACATCAGGAAGAAGGTGGGGTAAGGAGCTCGAGCATAGGCGGATCCAGGACATCAGTAGGGGGTAGGGGCTAATGAGTTCGAGCATATGCGGATCCAGGACATCAGTACGGAGGTGGGGCTAAGAAGTTCGAGCATAGGAGGATCCAGGACATCAGTACGGGGGTGGGGCTAAGGAGCTCCAGCAAAGGCGGATCCAGGCCTCAGTACGGGGGTGGGGCTAAGGAGCTCGAGCATAGGCGGATCCAGGACATCAGTACGGTGGTGGGGCTCGGGCGTTCCAGCATAGGCGGATCCAGGACATTAGTAGGGTGGTAGGGAATAAAGAGTTTGAGTATAGGCGAATCCAGGGCAGTACGGAGGTGGGGCTACGGAGTTCGAGCATAGGCAGATCCAGGACATCAGTTCGGGGGGTGGGGCTAAGGAGCTCGAGCATAGGCGGATCCAGGACATCAGTGCAGGGGTGTGGCTCCGGAGCCTGAGTAAAGGCGGATCCAGGACATCAGTACGGGGGTGGGGCTAAGGAGATCGAGCATAGGTGGATCCAGGACATCTGTACGGGGGTGGGGCTATAAAGCTGGAGTATAGGCGGATCCAGGACATCAGTATGGGTGTGGGGCTAAGGAGCTCGAGCAGAGGCGGATCCAGGGCATCAGTACGGGGGGTGGGGCTAAGGGGTTCGAGTATAGGCGGATAAAGGACATCAGTACAGAGGTGGGGCTAAGGAGCTCAAGCATAAGCGGATCCAGGACATCAGTACGGGGGTGGGGCTAAGGAGCTCGAGCATAAGCGGAGCCAGGATATCAGTACGGGGTTAGAGGCTAAGGGGTTTGAGCATAGGCGGATCCAGCATATCGGTACGGGGATGGGGCTAGGAGATCCAGCATAGGCGGATCCAGGACATCTGTACGGAGATGGGGCTAAGGAGCTCGAGCATAGGCGGATCCAGGACATCAGTATGGGTGTCGGGCTAAGGAGCTCGAGCAGAGGCGGATCCAGGACATCAGTACGGGGCCGGGGCTAAGAGGCTCGAGTATAGGCGGATCAAAGACATCAGTACGGGGGGTGGGGCTAAGGAGCTCGAGCATAAGCGGATCCAGGACATCAAGAGGCTAAAGAGTTAAAACAGGTAGCGGCTAAAGAGTTAAAACATAAGCGGATCAAGGACATCAGTACGGGAGTGGGGCTAAGGAGCTCGAGCATAAGCGGATTCAGGACATCAGTACGTGGGTGGGGCTCGGGAGCTCGAGCATAGGCAGATCCAGGACATCATTAGGGGTAGGGGCTAAGTAGTTCAAGCATAAGCGGGTCCAGGGCAGTATCGAGGTGGGGCTACGGAGTTCGAGCATAGGCAGATCCAGGACATATGTAAGGGGTTGGGGTAAGGAGCTGGAGCATAGGCGGATCCAGGACATCAGTTTGGTGGTGGGGCTGAGGTCTCGAGCTGGGGCATAACTCGGTAACAAATAGGCTGAATTTGGTGAAAATCTGCAGGTATGGGTGAAATACCGTCGGAAAACCCATCATATTTTATATTGTATCTCCTTTCTTCTCGTCATGCCCAGTCTTTGCTTAACAAAACAAACATTATGCGTGTGTTTATTTATTTGATGATATGAACAGAGGGCAAGCGTGGTGCAGTATGCAGAGACATGCTAATTTAGGGAAAACATGGGCCTAGACAGGGGATTGAATGGAGCCATAATGAGCACACAAAACCTAAAATTCCAACATTGCGTTGTTATAAGTATCAAACTGCTGAAAAAACTCGCCTGTCAATCGAACTGTTTGGCTAACGTACATTGTCACCGGCTTCTCCTGCGCCAGAGCGGCACCTGCCGAGGCCGCAGGCCGAGGTCTGTTGTTGTTGTTGTTGTCTGTTCTGAGCGCTGGTATCAGAGACCTAAAACTTTTGTGGATAGAAGGCACTTCCAAATGAATAGGCACCACGGTTGTCAATTTTCAAAATTTTCAAAATTTTGCCCAGAATTTTGCATTATGTGATTTTTAACTTTTATTTTTCTATTTTTTGCTAATTCATCTAGACTCTTCAAACTTGCACCCTTTTACATCAGGGAAATTTGTAGTTCACACAAAAAGTTGGAAAGAAAAAGCTTTAAATTTAGGGCTCTAAATTAGCTTTTAAACTTTGCACCCTAAATTTGGCATAAAACTCATGGTCTAAACTACAGGCTCGAAATATCTGAAGCTACAGCAGTTCAGGTTCTGAGTCAAATATCAACTTAAAGGCCGGTTTGTGCAGTACTGCACAAACACAGAAACAAAACAAAAACGGAAATTTAAGGGTCCTTTTTGGCCCATTCCGTGAAGGTCTGCATTTCCCAAAATATCATTCAAACGCTTATATCTTCCGATCTAAATGATAAAAATTGGTTCCCATTTCAGATAATAAGAGAGAATAGCCTCCTTTATTGTGTATTTAGAGATAAAATTTTTCAGACTGAAACTTTTTATTTTATAGGCAAAAATAAAATATAAGTTTTTAAAATTTTTATTCTCAGCCCCCTGGTTTCCATACCATGATAGCTACGGTATTGAACTTAACACGGCTGGATAGAAAACTTCGTTGCCGTCATTTTTCTCACTCATACCCCCCACTTATCTCTTACGGCTTCCGCGCTATAAGCCGTAAAGTACATTTCAAAGTGGTAATTTTATCAGTTCATTTTTGCTTCACACCGGGGTTTAGGGTGGTTAGAGTCATTGGAGGGAAATAAAATTTTGCATGCAGCTAGGTAAGAGACATATGTCGACATTCCATCTGCAAAGATATCAATGAAACACCAAGTTACCTTTACAAACATGCCGTTTCTCCACGCAACGTTGTAGCAAATCACCACGCGTCAGCCGTGCGTCCACGCCGCGGCAACACCGGCGATCGGCGCGGCCGTTTCTGTTTATTTATGGTCTGGTAAAAAAGTACCCATTACTACCCATAATGCATCACAAGTAATTAGAGTACCGTAAAAGTCCGAGTTTACAATAAGAGTATTATGTTTCTGTTTTTGGACCATGGGTGGATCCAGGGAATAAGTAGGCTAGGTGCCCCCCTCACCCTTCTCCCCCCATCCCCCTTCCCCAACCCCCAATCGACCATCGGCGCCCTCTGAAATTGTAAAGACACGCCTCTCAAGGTCGATGACGCTCCCTGAAATGTCGCTTCCCATACGCGGATCCAGGATTGCCTATCGGGAGCGAGGTGGAAGGGGAAATTTCCTGGTGGGCGCTATCTACACCAGGGACGCCACTTTTGGCCGGAAAACCTATCAAGTAGGCGCTAAAACCTATCAGTAGACCCCGATACCTGCATCTCGGGGAAAACGATATTTCAGGGGGTGCCATCGAACTTTCCAGGGGTTTTCGGGACAATTTCAGGGGGCGCTAAGATTCTATGGGGGCATCTGTCCCCTTTCCCCCTTGGATCCGCCTATGTCGTTTCGGGGGGGCACGGAGGTGGGGTCGTTACGGGTGTGGGGGTAAGGAGCTCGAGCATAAGCGGATCCAGGACATCAGCATGGGGGTAGGGGCTAAAGAGTTCGAGCATAGGCAGACCCAGGACATCAGTACGAGGGTGGGGCTAGGGAGTTAGAGCAAAGGCGGATCCAGGACATCGGTACGAGGGTCGGGCTAGGGAGTTAGAGCATAGGCGGATCCAGGACATCGGTACGAGGGTCGGGCTAGGGAGTTAGAGCATAGGCGGATCCAGGACATCGGTACGAGGGTCGGGCTACGGAGTTCGAGCATAGGCGGATCCAGGACATCAGTAAGAAGGTGGGGTAAGGAGCTCGAGCATAGGCGGATCCAGGAAATCAGTAGGGGGTAGGGGCTAAGGAGTTCGAGCATAGGCGGATCCAGGGCATCAGTACGGAGGTGGGGCTCGGGCGTTCCAGCATAGGCGGATCCAGGTCAATAGTAGGGTGGTAGGGGCTAAAGAGTTCGAGTATAGGCGAATCCAGGGCAGTACGGAGGTGGGGCTACGGAGTTCGAGCATAGGCAGATCCAGGACATCAGTTCGGGGGTGGGGCTAAGGAGCTCGAGCATAGGCGGATCCAGGACATCAGTGCAGGGGTGTGGCTCCGGAGCTCGAGTAAAGGCGGATCCAGGACATCAGTACGGAGGTGGGGCTAAGGAGATCGAGCATAGGTGGATCCAGGACATCTGTACGGGGGTGGGGCTAAAGAGCTGGAGCATAGGCGGATCCAGGACATCAGTATGGGTGTGGGGCTAAGGAGCTTGAGCAGAGGCGGATCCAGGGCATCAGTACGGGGGGGTGGGGCTAAGGTGTTCGAGTATAGGCGGATAAAGGACATCAGTACAGAGGTGGGGCTAAAGAGCTCAAGCATAAGCGGATCCAGGATATCAGTACGGGGGTAGAGGCTAAGGAGTTTGAGCATAGGCGGATCCAGCATATCGGTACGGGGATTGGGCTAAGGAGATCCAGCATAGGCGGATCCAGGACATCTGTACGGAGGTGGGGCTAAGGAGCTCGAGCATAGGCGGATCCAGGACATCAGTATGGGTGTCGGGCTAAGGAGCTCAAGCAGAGGCGGATCCAGGACGTCAGTACGGGGCTGGGGTAAGAGGCTCGAGTATAGGCGGATCAAAGACATCAGTACGGGGGTGGGGCTAAGGAGCTCGAGCATAAGCGGATCCAGGACATCAAGGGGCTAAAGAGTTAAAACAGGTAGGGGCTAAAGAGTTAAAACATAAGCGGATCCAGGACATCAGTACGGGGGTGGGGCTAAGGAGCTCGAGCATAAGCGGGTTCAGGACATCAGTACGTGGGTGGGGCTCGGGAGCTCAAGCATAGGCGGATCCAGGACATCAGTAGGGGTAGGGGCTAAGGAGTTCAAGCATAGGCGGATCCAGGGCAGTATAGAGGTGGGGCTACGGAGTTCGAGCGAAGGCAGATCCAGGACATATGTGAGGGGGTGGGGTAAGGAGCTCGAGCATAGGCGGATCTAGGACATCACTTCGGTGGTGGGGCTGAGGTCTCGAGCTGGGGCATAACTCGGTAACAAATAGGCTGAATTTTGTGAAAATCTGCAGGTATAGGTGAAATACCGTCGGAAAACCCATCATATTTTATATTGTATCTCCTTTCTTCTCGTCATGCCCAGTCTTTGCTTAACACGCGCATTGACAGGGGTCTGAGCCACCTTCGCATTGACGGGGGGCGGGTACCCGCCCCCTAAGATCTCGAGAACCACGGTAGGTAGCGAAAAACGGTAAACGGCGTTGGGCTGCCCATCCACTTCTCCATCGGAAACATTTGAACCATTTTTTTGTCAGGTCACATTTAAGGTCACGAGAGGTCAAAACATGCCCGTCATAGGGATAACATGTAAATTCAGTTTTTCGGCCATTAAATCTGAACAAGTAAAGATAGAGCAAAACGACTTGAACTATATGAATCCTCTTAGCAAGTTAAATCGAATGATATATAATTTGACCTTGCTAGGTCAAATCAAGGACTTGACCTGACCTGAGGTCAGGTCAGGTCAAATTATATAAAATGCATATCATTAGAACCGCAAAGCCCAGGCGAGTCTAATGCAGCTAAAATAAATGCTCTATCACCATCCGTTACTGAGTTATTCCGTAAAAACCATTTTCCCGTGTATTTCCAATGGAGAGGTCATGCCTCGTACCTGACCTTAGGTCATCGATATCAAAAATACCGGAACATATTTTAGAGAACTCGGTGGGGCCATTATGTGATATGAGTTTCAATCGGATAAGTTCACCCTGCTTCGACTTATGCTATCTTAAACTTTTTTTGAGGTCGGGTCACTTGACCTGTAATGGTGACCTGACCTGAGATGACCTAACCTTAAAATTTTCACAGAAGTTGTAAAAATGATGAGGGGAAAGGTATACCAAGCACGGTGGCGCTACACGCCGTTGTTTTCCTGCTATCTCCGAAAAACCCGAGGGGGGCGGTTACCCGCCCCCCGTCAATGCGCGTGTTAACAAAACAAACATTATGCGTGTGTTTATTTCTTTGATGATATGAACAGAGGGCAAGCGTGGTGCAGTATGCAGAGACATGCTAATTTAGGAAAACATGGGCCTAGACAGGGGATTGAATGGAGCCATAATGAGAACACAAAACCTAAAACTCCAACATTGCTTTGTTATAAGTATCAAACTGCTGAAAAAAACTCGCCTGTCAATCGAACTGTTTGGCTAACGTACATTGTCACCGGCTTCTCCTGCGCCAGAGCGGCACCTGCCGAGGCCGCAGGCCGAGGTCTGTTGTTGTTGTTGTTGTTGTCTGTTCTGAGCGCTGGTATCAGAGACCTAAAACTTTTGTGGATAGAAGGCACTTCCAAATGAATAAGCACCACGGTTGTCAATTTTCAAAATTTTCGAAATTTTGCCCAGAATTTTGCATTATGTGATTTTTAACTTTTATTTTTCTATTTTTTGCTAATTCATCTAAGCTCTTGAAACTTGCACCCTTTTACATCAGGGACATTTGTAGTTCACACAAAAAGTTGGAAAGAAAAAGCTTTAAATTTAGGGCTCTAAATTAGCTTTTAAACTTTGCACCCTAAATTTGGCATAAAACTCATGGTCTAAACTACAGGCTCGAAATATCTGAAGCTACAGCAGTTCAGGTTCTGAGTCAAATATCAACTTAAAGGCCGGTTTGTGCAGTACTGCACAAACACAGAAACAAAACAAAAACGGAAATTTAAGGGTCCTTTTTGGCCCATTCCGTGAAGGTCTGCATTTCCCAAAATATCATTCAAACCCTTATATCTTCCGATCTAATTGATAAAAATTAGTTCCCATTTCAGGTAATAAGAGAGAATAGCCTCCTTTATTATATATTTAGAGATAAAAACTTTCAGGCTGAAACTTTTTATTTTATAGGCAAAAATAAAATATAAGTTTTTAAAATTTTTATTCTCAGCCCCCTGGTTTCCAGACCATGATAGCTACGGTATTGAACTTAACACGGCTGGATAGAAAACTTCGTTGCCGTCATTTTTCTCACTGATACCCCCCACTTATCTCTTACGGCTTCCGCGCTATAAGCCGTAAAATGCATTTCAAAGTGGTCATTTTATCAGTTCATTTTTGCTTCACACCGGGGTTTAGGGTGGTTAGAGTCATTGGAGGGAAATGAAATTTTGCATGCAGCTAGGTAAGAGACATATGTCGACATTCCATCTGCATATATATCAATGAAACACCAAGTTACCTTTACTAACATGCCGTTCCTCCACGCATCGTTGTAGCAAATGACCACGCGTCACTCCTGCGTCCACGTCGCGGCAACGCCGGCGATCGGCGCGGCCGTTTCTGTTTATTTATGGTCTGGTAAAAAAGTACCCAACACTACCCATAATGCATCACAAGTAATTAGAGTACCGTAAAAGTCTGAGTTTACAATAAGAGTATTATGTTTCTGTTTTTGGACCATGGGTGGATCCAGGGAATAAGTAGGCTAAGTGCCCCCCCCACCCTTCTCCCCCCATCCCCTCCCCCCAAACCCCAATCGACCATCGGCGCCCTCTGAAATTGTAAAGACACGCCTCTCAAGGCGAATGACGCTCCCTGAAATGTCGCTTCCCATACGCGGATCCAGGATTGCCTATCGGGGGCGAGGTGGAAGCGGAAACTTCCTGGTGGGCGCTATCTACACCAGGGACGCCACTTTTGGCCGGAAAAACCTATCAAGTAGGCGCTAAAGCCTATCAATAGACCCCGATACCTGCATCTCGGGAAAAACGACATTTCAGAGGGTGCCATCGAACTTTCCAGGGGTTTCCGGGACAATTTCAGGGGGCGCTAAGATTCTATGGGGGGCACCTGTCCCCTTTCCCCTTGTATCCGCCTATGTCGTTTCGGGGGCGGGGGGCACGGAGGTGGGGCGTTACTGGTGTGGGGGGTAAGGAGATCGAGCATAAGCGGATCCAGGACATCAGCATGGGGGTAAGGGCTAAAGAGTTCGAGCATAGGCGGACCCAGAACATCAGTACGAGGGTGGGGCTAGGGAGTTAGAGCATAGGCGGATCCAGGACATCGGTACGAGGGTCGGGCTAGGGAGTTAGAGCATAGGCGGATCCAGGACATCGGTACGAGGGTCGGGCTAAGGAGTTAGAGCATAGGCGGATCCAGGACATTAGTACGGGGATGGGGCTAAGTAGCTGAGCATTAGCGGAATCAGGACATCAGTACGGGGTGAGACTCGGGGGTTCCAGCATAGGCGGATCCAGGACATCAGTAGGGGGTAGGGGCTACGGAGTTCGAGCATAGGCGGATCCAGGATATTAGTACGGGGATGGGGCTAAGGAGCTCGAGCAGAGGTGGATCTAGGACATCAGTACGGCGGTGGGGCTAAGAAGCTCGAGCATAAGCGGATTCAGCTGATCAGTACGGGGGTGGGGCTCGGGAGCTCAAGCATAGTCGGATCCAGGACATCAGTAGGGGGTGGGGGCTAAGTAGTTCGAGCATAGGCGGATCCAGGGCAGTACAGAGGTGGGGCTACGAAGTTCGAGCACAGGCGGATCCAGGACATCAGTAAGGGGGTGGGGTGAGGAGCTCGAGCATAGGCGGATCCAAGACATCAGTATGGGTGTGGGGCTAAGGAGCTCGAGCAGAGGCGGATCCAGGACGTCAGTACGGGGCTGGGGTAAGAGGCTCGAGTAAAGGCGGATCAAAGACATCAGTACGGGGGTGGGGCTAAGGAGCATGAGCATACGCGGATCCAGGACATCAAGGGGCTAAAGAGTTAAAACAGGTAGGGGTTAAAGAGTTAAAACATAAGCGGATCCAGGACATCAGTACGGAGGTGGGGCTATTTTTTTCCCGAAGTCTCGCATATATTTAGCAAAACACGTCAAAGCGGATGCTCATCACTTCACGTCGTAACAAATTACTGCGTCCTTCATTCACTACACGCTCTGTCAGCACAGGATAATCGATGTGTCACCCCCCGCCCACCTCCCCTGTTCAAGAACCTTTCCTTTCCACATCGTATCAAACAAAACAGACAATTCCAGTTTGTCAGTGTTCGGGTTTTCTCAATAATTTATAACACAAGTTGACCTTGTTCTCCAAGAAAGGGTGCCCATCTCCGATTAAACTTGGCAATCTGCCCATTTTTTGTTGCACTATATTCTTCCATTTTGAAATTTTTGGCAAGGATTTTCATAAAAGCGTCGATTCTGATTTGACCACCACTGAAATATTGATTAGCAATATATTGTTTAGCAATTAGAACGATGAAGTTATCGACATCCAAGGTCGACAGAGAACCAAAAATTACATTATTGGCGTTGAGAATGAACTTGTGGGGGGCTGATAGGTTTTTATTCATTTTTAAAGTCATTGCATCCCAAAAGTATCGAGCATCACTGCATTCCAAGAAGAGATGCTGCGTTGTCTCAACTTCGCCACAGTTGCTACAGAACGGGTCTGGGACAACATTTCTAATACACAAGTAACGTCTGGTAGGAAAGTATCTATGTATTAGTCTAAACTGAAGAGATTGAAGCTTTGTTGAACTGGTTATTTTGAAAGGCATTTCAAATATTTTACGCCAATATTTCCCAAAATTGGTTCCTTCACCTTGCCATTTTCTTTGAGCATTAGGGGTTATGTCTTCCAGCCATCGAATGGAAAAGAACTTTGGCTTTATGTGATTGAAATTTACATCTACCCCTCCTATATTGATCAAATACCCTACCTCACGTTCTTCAGGTTTCAACGCTGCAGTTCCCGTTATCATCCTTCTCCACTCTAGTGGAATCGCTTGATTCCAAGCATAATAGGTCAGGGGATCAACGCTTACCGCTGGATAGCGCTCTTTAAATCGCTCAAAACTCATGTACCGCCCTTCGTGATAAAAAAAAATCGTCAATCAAATTCAAACCTTTTTCATATACCCTACGGCAGAATAGAGTCCCCCACATTTATTGCTGAATTATTCCAAAGAAACTGTTTTCGCACGTCTTTTCCGTTCTGTGGCTCTTTAATAGGCAGAACATCCTTCAGCCATTTCAACATTTCCTCGTAATATAATGTCACATTTTGAGATTTAATCCATTTATCTCCGTAGTTCATGTGCAATATGTGCCCACACTGAATTTTCAACCTAACCTGTAAAATTTGAGAACAAGGTGAATCAGTGTTAGATATGATTTTCCCCATCCACGATACGCGCAGAGCTTTGTAAAGATTTACTACATTGGGTACATTCAAACCCCCATTTTCGATAGTTTGGTAGAGAGTAGTCCTCGCAACTTTTGGTGGGCGTCCTCTCCATATGAACTTCATGATTTTACTTTGGATTACCACTAAGTGCTTATTATCAATTCGCACAGCCGAAATAATATATATCAACTGGGATATCAGCAAAGATTTTGCGATTGTTATTCTACCCTTCAAAGATAGGTCTCTCTGCGACCATTGGTTCAAAGTATTTTGTATTCTGATATGAACGCGACGCATATTTTCCTCTTCACACTTATATATAGCACTAAACTCTACCCCAAGTATTTTGGCCTGTGCAATCGGTTCTTGTCCGCAAATCAACTGTTGGGAACTCTTCTCTTTGCCTAACCACATAAAATGACTTTTTGACAAGTTAAGTTGCAGACCAGAAACTACGCCGAAATCTTGAATGACTTTTAGTGCTTCGTTGCCTGAATTTATATCTTTCTGAAAAAGGGTCGTGTCATCAATATACTGAGATATCTTAACCTCTTGCTCAGATATTACAATTCCGTTAATAGATGGTGTGTTGCGGAATTTAATGGCGAGTATTTCAACCACTAGACAAAATAGTAATGCTGAGGCCGGACACCCTTGTTGGAGACCCCTTGAAGGCTTGAACCATTCGGATGTATATCCATTATTAATGACCGTTAACTCCATATCTGTATGCAATATTTTAACCCATTCAATGAAATTTGGTCCAAAATTGAATTTCGCTAAAACGTCATAAATGAATTTATGCTCGACGGTATTAAAGGCGTTTTGAAAATCAAGAGCCATCAATATCCCGCTCAATTGATCGGTTTCACAGTACTCGATAACATCTGCGATTGTTCGAATATTCATACCAATGTATCTTCCGCGTATAGAACCTGTTTGGTCTGGTGCAACTAACTTACATATAACCGTCATTATCCTGTTTGCCAGTACCTTAGCTGCTATCTTGTACACAATGTCAAGCAAACATATCGCGCGCTTATTCTTGATCATTTTCTGATCTCCCTGTTTCGGAATCAAAGTTATCACCCCTCTTCGTTGAGTGACGAAAAACTGTTTATTTTCTTTCACTTGTCTCAGGTAACTCATGAGGTGGAGGTGGGGCTAAGGAGCTCGAGCATAAGCGGGTTCAGGACATCAGTACGTGGGTGGGGCTCGGGAGCTCAAGCATAGGCGGATCCAGGACATCAGTAGGGGTAGGGGCTAAGGAGTTCAAGCATAAGCGGATCCAGGGCCGTATAGAGGTGGGGCTACGGAGTTCGAGCATAGGCAGATCCAGGACATATTTAAGGGGGTGGGGTAAGGAGCTCGAGCATAGGCGGATCCAGGACATTAGTTCGGTGGTGGGGCTGAGGTCTCGAGCTGGGGCATAACTCGGTAACAAATAGGCTGAATTGGGTGAAAATCTGCAGGTATAGGTGAAATACCGTCGGAAAACCAATCATATCTTATATTGTATCTCCTTTCTTCTCGTCATGCCCAGTCTTTGCTTAACAAAACAAACATTATGCGTGTGTTTATTTCTTTGATGATATGAACAGAGGGCAAGCGTGGTGCAGTATGCAGAGACATGCTAATTTAGGAAAACATGGGCCTAGACAGGGCATTGAATGGAGCCAAAATGAGAACACAAAACCTAAAACTCCAACATTGCGTTGTTATAAGTATCAAACTGCTGAAAAAAACTCGCCTGTCAATCGAACTGTTTGGCTAACGTACATTGTCACCGGCTTCTCCTGCGCCAGAGTGGCACCTGCCGAGGCCGCAGGCCGAGGTTGTTGTCTGTTGTTGTTGTCTGTTCTGAGCGCTGGTATCAGAGACCTAAAACTTTTGTGGATAGAAGGCACTTCCAAATGAATAAGCACCATGGTTGTCAATTTTCAAAATTTTCAAAATTTTGCCCAGAATTTTGCATTATGTGATTTTTAACTTTTATTTTTCTATTTTTTGCTAATTCATCTAGAGTCTTCAAACTTGCACCCTTTTACATCAAGGAAATTTGTAGTTCACACAAAAAGTTGGAAAGAAAAAACTTTAAATTTAGGGCTCTAAATTAGCTTTTAAACTTTGCACCCTAAATTTGGCATAAAACTCATGGTCTAAACTACAGGCTCGAAATATCTGAAGCTACAGCAGTTCAGGTTCTGAGTCAAAGATCAACTTAAAGGCCGGTTTGTTCAGTACTGCACAAACACAGAAACAAAACAAAAACGGAAATTTAAGGGTCCTTTTTGGCCCATTCCGTGAAGGTCTGCATTTCCCAAAATATCATTCAAACCCTTATATCTTCCGATCTAATTGATAAAAATCAGTTCCTATTTCAGATAATAAAGAGAATAGCCTCCTTTATTATATATTTAGAGATAAAAACTTTCACACTGAAACTTTTTATTTTATAGGCAAAAATAAAATATAAGTTTTTAAAATTTTTATTCTCAGCCCCCTGGTTTCCAGACCATGATAGCTACGGTATTGAACTTAACACGGCTGGATAGAAAACTTCGTTGCCGTCATTTTTCTCACTCATACCCCCCACTTATCTCTTACGGCTTCCGCGCTATAAGCCGTAAAATGCATTTCAAAGTGGTAATTTTATCAGTTCATTTTTGCTTCACACCAGGGTTTAGGGTGGTTAGAGTCATTGGAGGGAAATGAAATTTTGCATGCAGCTAGGTAAGAGACATATGTCGACATTCCATCTGCATAGATATCAATGAAACACCAAGTTACCTTTACTAACATGCCGTTTCTCCACGCATCGTTGTAGCAAATCACCACGCGTCACCCCTGCGTCCACGTCGCGGCAACGCCGGCGATCGGCGCGGCCGTTTCTGTTTATTTATGGTCTGGTAAAAAGTACCCAACACTACCCATAATGCATCACAAGTAATTAGAGTACCGTAAAAGTCTGAGTTTACAATAAGAGTATTATGTTTCTGTTTTTGGACCATGGGTGGATCCAGGGAATAAGTAGGCTAGGTGCCCCCCCCACCCTTCTCCCCCATCCCCCTCCCCCAACCCCCAATCGACCATCGGCGCCCTCTGAAATTGTAAAGACATGCCTCTCAAGGTCGATGACGCTCCCTGAAATGTCGCTTCCCATACGCGGATCCAGGATTGCCTATCGGGGGCGAGGTGGAAGGGGAAACTTCCTGGTGGGCGCTATCTACACCAGGGACGCCACTTTTGGCCGGAAAAACCTATCAAGTAGGCGCTAAAACCTATCAGTAGACCCCGATACCTGCATCTCGGGGAAAACGACATTTCAGGGGGTGCCATCGAACTTTCCAGGGGTTTCCGGGACAATTTCAGGGGCGCTAAGATTCCATGGGGGGCACCTGTCCCCTTTCCCCCTTGGATCCGCCTATGTCGTTTCGGGGGGGGGGGGGCACGGAGGTGGGGTCGTTACTGGTGTGGGGGTAAGGAGATCGAGCATAAGCGGATCCAGGACATCAGCATGGGGGTAGGGGCTAAAGAGTTCGAGCATAGGCGGACCCAGGACATCAGTACGAGGGTGGGGCTAGGGAGTTAGAGCATAGGCGGATCCAGGACATCGGTACGAGGGTCGGGCTAGGGAGTTAGAGCATAGGCGGATCCAGGACATTACACGAGGGTCGGGCTAGGGAGTTAGAGCATAGGCGGATCCAGGACATTAGTACGGGGATGGGGCTAAGCAGCTGAGCATTAGCGGATTCAGGACATCAGTACGGGGTGAGACTCGGGAGTTCCAGCATAGGCGGATCCAGGACATCAGTAGGGGGTAGGGGCTACGGAGTTCGAGCATAGGCGGATCCAGGATATTAGTACGGGGATGGGGCTAAGGAGATCGAGCATAGGCGGATCTAGGACATCTGTACGGGGGTGGAGATAAGGAGCTCGAGCATAGGCTGATCCAGGACATCAGTACGGGATGGGGCTAAAGGGCTTGAGTATAGGCGGATCAAGGATATCAGTACAGGGGTGAGGCTAAGGAGCTCGAGCATAAGCGGATCCAGGACATCAGCACGTGGGTAGGGGCTAAAGAGTTCGAGCATAGGCGGATCCAGGACATCAGTATGGGGGTGGGGCTAAGAAGCTCGAGCATAAGCGGATTCAGCTGATCAGTACGGGGGTGGGGCTCGGGAGCTCGAGCATAGTCGGATCCAGGACATCAGTAGGGGGTGGGGGCTAAGTAGTTCGAGCATAGGGAGATCCAGGGCAGTACAGAGGTGGGGCTACAGAGTTCGAGCACAGGCGGATTCAGGACATCAGTAAGGGGGTGGGGTAAGGAGCTCGAGCATAGGCGGATCCAGGACATCAGTGGGGAGGGGGTAGGGGCTACGGAGTTCGAACATCGGCGGATCCAGGACATCAGGAAGAAGGTGGGGTAAGGAGCTCGAGCATAGGCGGATCCAGGACATCAGTAGGGGGTAGGGGCTAAGGAGTTCGAGCATATGCGGATCCAGGACATCAGTACGGAGGTGGGGCTAAGAAGTTCGAGCATAGGCGGATCCAGGACATCAGTACGGGGGTGGGGCTAAGGAGCTCCAGTAAAGGCGGATCCAGGCCTCAGTACGGGGGTGGGGCTAAGGAGCTCGAGCATAGGCGGATCCAGGACATCAGTACGGTGGTAGGGCTCGGGCGTTCCAGCATAGGCGGATCCAGGACATGAGTAGGGTGGTAGGGGCTAAAGAGTTCGAGTATAGGCGAATCCAGGGCAGTACGGAGGTGGGGCTAAGGGGTTCGAGTATAGGCGGATAAAGGACATCAGTACAGAGGTGGGGCTAAGGAGCTCAAGCATAAGCGGATCCAGGACATCAGCACAGGGGTAGGGGCTGAAGAGTTCGAGCATAGGCGGATCCAGGACATCAGTAAGAAGGTGGGGTAGGGAGCTCGAGCATAGCCGGATCCAGGACATCAGTAGGGAGGTAGGGGCTAAGGAGTTCGAGCATCGGCGGATCCAGGACATCAGTAAGGGGGTGGGGCTAAGGAGCTCGAGCATAGGCGGATCCAGGACATCAGTGGAAGGGGGGGTAGGGGCTACGGAGTTCGAGCATAGGCGGATCCAGGACATCAGTAAGAAGGTGGGGTAAGGAGCTCGAGCATAGCCGGATCCAGGACATCAGTACGGAGGTGGGGCTAAGAAGTTCGAGCATAGGCAGATCCAGGACATCTGTACGGGGGTGGGGCTAAGGAGCTCGAGCATAAGCGGAGCAAGGATATCAGTACGTGGGTAGGGGCTAAAGAGTTCGAGCATAGGCGGATCCAGGACATCAATACGGGGGTGGGGCTAAGAAGCTCGAGCATAAACGGATTCAGCTGATCAGTACGGGGGTGGGGCTCGGGAGCTCGAGCATAGTCGGATCCAGGGCATCAGTAGGGGTGTGGGGCTAAGTAGTTCGAGCATAGGTGGATCCAGGGCAGTACAGAGGTGGGGCTACGGAGTTCGAGCATAGGCGGATCCAGGACATCAGTAAGGGGGTGGGGTAAGGAGCTCGAGCATAGGCGGATCCAGGACATCAGTGGAAGGGGGGTAGGGGCTACGGAGTTCGAGCATAGGCGGATCCAGGAGATCAGTAAGAAGGTGGGGTAAGGAGCTCGAGCATAGCCGGATCCAGGACATCAGTAGGGAGGTAGGGGCTAAGGAGTTCGAGCATCGGCGGATCCAGGACATCAGTACGGAGGTGGGGCTAAGAAGTTCGAGCATAGGCAGATCCAGGACATCTGTACGGGGGTGGGGCTAAAGAGCTGGAGCATAGGCGGATCCAGGACATCAGTATGCGTGTGGGGCTAAGGAGCTCGAGCAGAGGCGGATCCAGGGCATCAGTACGGGGGTGGGGCTAAGGGGTTCGAGTATAGGCGGATAAAGGACATCAGTACAGAGGTGGGGCTAAGGAGCTCAAGCATAAGCGGATCCAGGACATCAGCACAGGGGTAGGGGCTGAAGAGTTCGAGCATAGGCGGATCCAGGACATCAGTACGGGGGGTGGGGCTAAGGAGCTCGAGCATAAGCGGAGCCAGGATATCAGTACGGGGTTAGAGGCTAAGGAGTTTGAGCATAGGCGGATCCAGCATATCGGTACGGGGATGGGGCTAAGGAGATCCAGCATAGGCGGATCCAGGACATCTGTACGGAGGTGGGGCTAAGGAGCTCGAGCATAGGCGGATCCATGACATCAGTATGGGTGTCGGGCTAAGGAGCTCGAGCAGAGGCGGATCCAGGACATCAGTACGGGGCTGGGGCTAAGGGGCTCGAGTATAGGTGGATGAAAGACATCAGTACGGGGGTGGGGCTAAGGAGCTCGAGCATAAGCGGATTCAGGACATCAAGGGGCTAAAGAGTTAAAACAGGTAGGGGCTAAAGAGTTAAAACATAAGCGGATTCAGGACATCAGTACGGGGGTGGGGCTAAGGAGTTCGAGCATAAGCGGATTCAGGACATCAGTATGTGGGTGGGGCTCGGGAGCTCGAGCATAGGCGGATCTAGGACATCAGTAGGGGTAGGGGCTAAGGAGTTCAAGCATAGGCGGATCCAGGGCAGTATAGAGGTGGGGCTACGGAGTTCGAGCATAGGCAGATCCAGGACATATGTAAGGGGGTGGGGTAAGGAGCTCGAGCATAGGTGGATCCAGGACATCAGTTCGGTGGTGGGGCTGAGGTCTCGAGCTGGGGCATAACTCGGTAACAAATAGGCTGAATTGGGTGAAAATCTGCAGGTGTAGGTGAAATACCGTCGGAAAACCCATCATATTTTATATTGTATCTCCTTTCTTCTCGTCATGCCCAGTCTTTGCTTAACAAAACAAACATTATGCGTGTGTTTATTTATTTGATGACATGAACAGAGGGCAAGCGTGGTGCAGTATGCAGAGACATGCTAATTTAGGAAAACATGGGCCTAGACAGGGGATTGAATGGAGCCATAATGAGAACACAAAACCTAAAACTCAAACATTGCGTTGTTATAAGTATCAAACTGCTGAAAACACTCGCCTGTCAATCGAACTGTTTGGCTAACGTACATTGTCACCGGCTTCTCCTGCGCCGGAGCGGCACCTGCCGAGGCCGCAGGCCGAGGTTTTCATTATTGTTTTTGTTATTATTATATAAAACTTTTTTCTCTCTCTTTACTTAACCAACTCCTAATACAGCCGCAGATTTTGCCCATTTCATGAAGCCTGGCCTAAGATTAAAAGTATCATTTTTAGCTATATGTGCTGCTTCTGTAGCTTTCCTATTATCTTTGTTTTTACAAACTGCTATAATTTTAGCTCTATCCCAGTTTGGTAGATGATTTGTTTTCATGGAATGTATGACAAATGCACTGAATTCTGAGTTGTTTCGAAGGTCTCTTCTATGTTCTTTTAATCTTGTTTTTAGACCCCGTCCTGTTTCACCTATGTACGACTTCGTACACGACCCGCACGGCACCTGGTACACTACACTTTTGGATCTGAGTCATCTGATCTTTCTTTTTCGCAAAGATGCTACTAAGTTTTTTACCGGAACAAAATGCTACTTTGCAACCCGTTTCTTCAAGTTTGTTTGCAACAATTTCAGCTGGTTTGGAGTAAGGTATCGTAACACATCGTATCTGTTCCTTTTTGTTGGATTTTGACATCCTTCTTTGAAATGTTCCTAGTGCCAAAACTGCTTTTTTGCATTGCTGAGTGACACTTTTTCAAAAACCTTCGGTAATTTTTAATATTTCTACATGTAGCACAATGTAACCAAACCTGACCTAACCTTTTCTCGACTCAGCAAGCTGGCCTGTGGCGCACCTAACCTCCTGGTGGCACTTTTGCCTTAATCAGCTGCTGTGGATATGCTGCGTGCCTACTTAACCTAACCGAGCCTAGCCTAACCTAACCTAACCTAACCTAACCAGTTGTGGTCAGCGCCAGTGGTGGTACTTGGAATGTTGCACTGGATGAAGTTTTGAACAGTAGCACTTATGATATATATTAACCTGTAGCAATTCTAATTAATGGAAGTTATGAACCGTTGGAACTTTTGAACTGTGGCACTTATCATACAGATCAACCTGTAGTTATCTGGCAACATGTGTGAAGCCTGCTACCTCATTACCATAATCTTTAGGGTATTCGGGCCTGACCGCAGCGCTAATTAGTGTTATAGAATTTGTATTCATATCTTCGCGTTTGCCGCGGTTTTTGAAATGGTGAATATCGATAGTTCATTGATAGCCATAATGACATCACATTGATGTAAGATAAGCCCACGTGACCAGATCCTATAAGGACTGGGCTTCTGATTGGTTGATGGTATTTCTTTAAGGTCATATATTTATCTTTCGAAAGCGTTTTGGAAATATACTTTTATAGAATAATTTTTGATGTTATAGGTTTAAGCTACTGAACTGCTTTAAAAGAAATATTTGACATTTTTTCATATATAAATTGATAGCTATAGCCGGGGCTACGTCACTTTATTGTTACCATAAGGATTCGGTAAAGTCGTCTATAAATGTTGACTTTGAGGCCGATTTTCAGGCATTTTGAGCCTGAATTTGCAAAAATGAGAATATGACTTCTGAAACAACTTTTTGTAACCTTTTGATCTGGCCAATAAAAATTTTTGCGACAATGTCCCTTTAACATTCGCAGAAAATATAGATAAAATCGTAAGTCGAGGAAACAGGATGTTAGGTGTGATGATTCGGTCGCTCCAGACTGGCCATCCGGTGGGAGGAGTGAGAGCGAGCTCGAAATTGAAACCCAAGCCAATTTTGACGGCATATTTTTCCAATGTTCGTTCAATTCTTGAGTTTGGATGTATTATTTGGGGTGGGGCTGCCAAAACCCATCTGGAAAGACTGGAAAAAATTCAGCATAAATTTATGATCTGGCTAGCATCCGTTTCTACTCAACCCTCCGTAAATCTAGGATACGATGAACTTCTGGCCCATTTCAAAATCCCAAGTCTAGCTAAGAGAAGACTGCAATATGGCATTACTTTTGTACACAAAATACTAACGGCCCAGATCGACTCCGCCTTTCTGCTTGGTAGCTTCCCGCTCCACGTGCCGGCAAGAAGAACACGTGCAATGGCAGGCACTTTGCTGAGCGTACCACTGTACACAAAGGAGACTGTGAGGCGGGGTGTGTACTGTCGGCTGCCCAAAGCTTTTAATGATTTTATGCTCGCCTGCCCATTTGCTGACCCATTTAGATTATCATCAGGTCAGCTCAAATTTCAAGTTCGGAAATATGTTAAGCAGTAGGAACGTACCATTTATTTTATTTCATTGTATTTTATTGTTTCCCTTTACATATGTATTTCTTTAATGTTTTTAGAGTTTTATTTTGTATATTTTTATCTTTTTATTTTTACCTTGTATTTACTTTTTGTCTTGACTTGTTTTTTAACATGTGTCATGTATGTAATTTTAGTGAATCTGGATGTTATCCCTGACTTGAGCTTTTACTGGGGGCAAGCCCCTGTCGCTCATACGAGATGAATAAATAAGTAAATAAAGAAATAAAATAATGAAACCACTCATGACTTCTCTGAAAAATGTACAATAAACTCAATACTTTGGATTTCTAAAATGCACCTCTAGGGAAAAAATAATTATCTGCCTGTGGATGATGTCATGATCTGGAAGCCACTACCATATTCCATAGGCTTCAAGTGCTTCGATTGGCTGATACTTACCGTGACGTCAGCATATGTCGTCACACCAACAGCCTGACAACTGTGGCCTGCTGCTTGAGGTACATGAGGGGTACATTCCAGGCAGTTTTTAGCTTTTCTCTGCGGAAAGTTTGAGTTTCAAGACAAATGATATATAGAGTACCGGGTTTTCCGGCATGCTTTACAACTTGGCTATCTCAGTTAAAATCACGTTATAAAGGTGCCAAATTCCCTTTAAGAGATGCTGAAGAAAAGTGTGTACTGAACTGTGTAGCGCTTCATAGTTTCAGATATCACGCCAAATAGATATCTAACTTTAATCCCTTCCACCTAAACGCCCAAAGTCTCAACTGAAATATCGCTAAACCCAACTTAGCATCCTGAGTCGCGTTGGGAACAAACCCAAAATCGGACGAAATCTGGTGTAAATTTGTAGGCCGTAATGCTTGTCCCATCGATTCAGAATTAACATTTGACGTCGCAGCCCAGCTTCAAAGGAACGGCGAGGAACGGCAGCCAATGGCTCAGATTTGTGGATTGGGAGAAAGGGTAGGGGGAGGGAGAGTTACAAACCCTGTCCCTGTCAGCTATAGGGACACACAACTGAAGTCTAATCGCTTAAGTCATGATAAGCACTGCTGAGAAACGTGTTAACCTGTTTCATGAGACACAGCGGTAACTGGCGGGAGAGTGATTAGGCGTTTAGTGTGGGTTGTTACGAACGTGAGCTATAGTGCGCTTGCAAACAAATACCCACAGCTTAGGGTATGATTTCACTACTTTGAGACGTTCTCGTTCGCGCCCTGGTGTCAGTTTTCAGTTAGACGCTGCAAAAATACATTGTTTGATGAAATTACTAGTTTAACTCTTTTTATGCCTAGTGTTTTAAGACAGTAATTTCAATCACTGAAGCAGGGGGTAAAAACGTCAAAATTGATACAAACCAAGTGTATTTTGCTCAATGAGTTGGAGAGTGAGCGGTCAGCTGAAAAGTATCGCAAGTGCGCCAAGACATCAAAAGGGGTAGTAGTGCGTGGCATGGGGCGACTGCACGTGAAGTTATGAATACAAATTTTACTTTGAAACTTATGAATTCGGCCGGTGTGGTGTTTTTTTTCTCCTCCCGAAAATTGGGGGACATTGCCCCCACGGTCATAAAGTTAGGGGAGAAGCCACTGCCCCCCCCCCGTTCCAACGTCCCTGGCATTCAGAGCTGAAAGCACAGCTAGGATGGAGTCAAGGCAGCAGCGCCATGGTGAGCAGGTGAAGAAGGGGTGCTTGCCTGCAGCTGCCAACAGACTGTGCGGTGTACCGGGATAGAGTGCTTCGCCTGCAGCTGCCAACAGACTGTGCGGTGTACCGGGATAGAGTGCTTGCCTGCAGCTGCCAACAGACTGTGCGGTGTACCGGGATAGAGTGCTTGCCTGCAGCTGCCAACAGACTGTGCGGTGTACCGGGGTAGAGTGCTTGCCTGCAGCTGCCAACAGACTGTGCGGTGTACCGGGATAGAGTGCTTGCCTGCAGCTGCCAACAGACTGTGCGGTGTACCGGGATAGAGTGCTTGCCTGCAGCTGCCAACAGACTGTGCGGTGTACCGGGATAGAGTGCTTGCCTGCAGTTGCCAACAGACTGTGCGGTGTACCGGGATAGAGTGCTTGCCTGCAGCTGCCAACAGACTGTGCGGTGTACCGGGATAGAGTGCTTGCCTGCAGCTGCCAACAGACTGTGCGGTGTACCGGGATAGAGTGCTTGCCTGCAGCTGCCAACAGACTGTGCGGTGTACCGGGATAGAGTGCTTGCCTGCAGCTGCCAACAGACTGTGCGGTGTACCGGGATAGAGTGCTTGCCTGCAGCTGCCAACAGACTGTGCGGTGTACCGGGGTAGAGTGCTTGCCTGCAGCTGCCAACAGACTGTGCGGTGTACCGGGATAGAGTGCTTGCCTGCAGCTGCCAACAGACTGTGCGGTGTACCGGGATAGAGTGCTTGCCTGCAGCTGCCAACAGACTGTGCGGTGTACCGGGATAGAGTGCTTGCCTGCAGCTGCCAACAGACTGTGCGGTGTACCGGGATAGAGTGCTTGCCTGCAGCTGCCAACAGACTGTGCGGTGTACCGGGATAGAGTGCTTGCCTGCAGTTGCCAACAGACTGTGCGGTGTACCGGGATAGAGTGCTTGCCTGCAGCTGCCAACAGACTGTGCGGTGTACCGGGATAGAGTGCTTGCCTGCAGCTGCCAACAGACTGTGCGGTGTACCGGGATAGAGTGCTTGCCTGCAGCTGCCAACAGACTGTGCGGTGTACCGGGATAGAGTGCTTGCCTGCAGCTGCCAACAGACTGTGCGGTGTACCGGGATAGAGTGCTTGCCTGCAGCTGCCAACAGACTGTGCGGTGTACCGGGATAGAGTGCTTGCCTGCAGTTGCCAACAGACTGTGCGGTGTACCGGGATAGAGTGCTTGCCTGCAGCTGCCAACAGACTGTGCGGTGTACCGGGATAGAGTGCTTGCCTGCAGCTGCCAACAGACTGTGCGGTGTACCGGAATAGAGTGCTTGCCTGCAGCTGCCAACAGACTGTGCGGTGTACCGGGATAGAGTGCTTGCCTGCAGCTGCCAACAGACTGTGCGGTGTACCGGGATAGAGTGCTTGCCTGCAGCTGCCAACAGACTGTGCGGTGTACCGGGGTAGAGTGCTTGCCTGCAGCTGCCAACAGACTGTGCGGTGTACCGGGATAGAGTGCTTGCCTGCAGCTGCCAACAGACTGTGCGGTGTACCGGGATAGAGTGCTTGCCTGCAGCTGCCAACAGACTGTGCGGTGTACCGGGATAGAGTGCTTGCCTGCAGCTGCCAACAGACTGTGCGGTGTACCGGGATAGAGTGCTTGCCTGCAGTTGCCAACAGACTGTGCGGTGTACCGGGATAGAGTGCTTGCCTGCAGCTGCCAACAGACTGTGCGGTGTACCGGGATAGAGTGCTTGCCTGCAGCTGCCAACAGACTGTGCGGTGTACCGGGATAGAGTGCTTGCCTGCAGCTGCCAACAGACTGTGCGGTGTACCGGGATAGAGTGCTTGCCTGCAGCTGCCAACAGACTGTGCGGTGTACCGGGATAGAGTGCTTGCCTGCAGCTGCCAACAGACTGTGCGGTGTACCGGGATAGAGTGCAGCCAATCGCCCTCGCAGACTGGTTAGGTAACAGAAGAGGCGTTTGCTCAGAAACAAGTGTAGATCAGATCAGATCAGATCAGAACCCATACCCCAAGTTTTCTCGTACACTGTAGAGAGGTGCAGTGGTTAAGAACTTTAGAGAAAGCATTTCGGTGACTCCTGAGTTATCAGAACCAAAGGGGTTAGAAAACCATCTGCTCAATAGACTTGTTAAGACTATGGCAATATATAAAGGGCGTTCACAGGCTTCATTGACCGATGCATATATCGTCAACGTCAAGTGAGGTTAGATTAGTGAAATTTGGGCCATGCTAGGTCGTGAAACTAGCTCCAGGGTGGTGACTGGGGGTGACTGACTCTCTCCCTCCGGCGCAGTAGAATGTCGCCACTTGGAGCGGACGGTCTCCTCTCGACGGAAGGAAAACGAAAACTAGCGTTTGTTTTCCTTTACGCCATTGCGTTACCATTCATGATTATTTGATTTCAAGTCGTAGTTAAGCTTCTTTGCGGTTTATATCCTTAGAACATGGGTGAACTGGCAGCAATATTGTATGGATAAGATAAGTCATTATTAAATGTGATGCATAGATGTAGGTACCGAGAAGAATTAAACAGCCTGCATGGGAAGCAGGTTCAACCGCTTCAAATGCTCCCAGACACAGGGACGTTGCCACGGATTTCTTTCCATGGGGACAGGATCAAAGGGGGTCTCCTATCCCTGATCCTGAGAGGGGGCGTCCTAGATTTAGGGACCTTGATTTTGTAGGTCATTTAGGGGCTTTATTTATAAGAAATTATAATTGTTGGGGGTTTAACGACGCACCAACTGCAAAGTTATACGGCGTCACCAACTCTCACCCTGTTGGGAGGGATTTCGTGGATCAGATCGACTTATTCAGAGGCTCCGCCGGGACTTGAACTCGGGACCGGTGGCTTAGTAGACAAGCGCGCTATCCACTAAGCCACCCATCCCCTTACTTAATAAGTAGGGGAAAGTGGGGGGGTCATGGACACCGTGGGTAAGACGGACACCCCCTGTTTGGGACGAACTGACAGTGCAGCGACCACCGGGAAAAGCGTGTAATACGCTTCCTTTTAGCGCGCGTCGGTCGCAGAACAACGTTGGGTCCGGTAAGCTCTCTAGGTTTTATACAATTTTCATAAAAGTAAAAACTGCAACTCATGTGTTATTTTCACAATCGAATTCTTAAGATCATTGCATGGATGCTTCTATACATACATTATTGGTATTACGTAATATGGCTCTTCAAAATGTTACATTTTGTTCACCGCAGTCGCTGACTGTGTAATCGCAATGGCATCCAATTCATGTCCAAGTTTGTTTAGGAAGAGCAAAATGGGGTAAGACGGACACCACGTGTGGGGCAAGATGGACATGGTGTCCATGTTATCCCACACAAGAGTATATTTAATCTTATATGGTATAAGCATAAATAAACAAGTTTATCAAGGGCTTTGGGGTCCAGCGATACACCTGAGCGGAGGTGGTTTTGGCTGATGGTTGGGGGGGGTTGGGGACACAGGGCCCGAAATACTGGAGAACATATAATTAAATTTGGGGGTCATCCAGGGGCAGGTGTACCCCTCGGTCCTCGGCGCCCCCTGAAATGGTCACGGTGCCCCCTAAGAGATTGATGGCCCCCTAAAGTGTCGCTTCCAAGCCCTCCCCTCAGGAGCGAGCGAGAGGCGCTCTTAGCCCTACGAGAGGATTTGCCGCCCACTTGATAGGTATCGCGTTCCAAAAGTGGCACCCCTGGCAGGCGCGAACCAAGGACTTTTATTTGGGGGAGGGTCACGAGAGGGGGCAGCAGGCCGGTGGATCGGGCGGGATTTTTCCTCGGGGGGGCACACTTGTTCACCCAAAGGGCGGCAAATTTTCGCATCCTGGGGGGTAAGAGCAAATTTTTTTAGGGGCGGCGTGTTGGGTGCAGGGGCAGCAAAGTCAGTGTAGGGGGCGGCATGTTGGGTGCAGGGTCGGAAGTCAGCGTAGCACTGCCTCTGAAAGTCAGGTGAAGGCTCATCCTTCCCCTTGATGGGTGCCTTCGGCGCCCCACATGGATGGAGCCGGCACTTTGGAGCTAAAGCGTTTGGGGGTCCGGGCCCGCTGCCCCCCCTGGGTGCGCGCCCACCCCCTGATCCGGATGGCGCCACCCGGCAAGGTGCCGCTCCCTCTGATCGGCGATCCTGGATCAACCTATGCACAGTTCCACGACAGCCCTTGATACTTCTATCCTCCACCATAAAAAAATCAGAAAAGGCAAGACCCCTTTGACCCTTTGACGGAAAAGGTAAAAAAATGCCTCCTTCCCCACGGCAGACAACAGTCACCTAGTGGGTGGATGCAGATGTAAATCTTCAAGGCCTAGTTCGATCACTTTGTTCATCTTCTCCATCTTTCCCCATGGGGTGACCATGTTACCCCACTAGGTAGGGCAAAATGGACTTTTGCTACTTTTTTCTAAACTTTACGCAAATTTTAGTAGGATAATTAGACACATAGCTGCTTGCACAGTGGTAGATAAATGTCTGAAGTATCTCTACAGCAAAAATGGGAACGAAACAAGCTCATGAAGTCATCAAAAACTCACACCATCGTTACGGTGTCCGTGACCCCCCACTTTCCCCTAATTGGTCTCCTATGTCATTTAGGGGCCACCTTTATAAGAAAAGGCACCTCCACGTAGCTCCTTTTTAAATAACGGGCCCGCCTGGATAGAACGTCTAGGCGACTTGCTTTATAAGTAAAGGGGCCGCCTATGTGGGTCGTTTAAGGGGCCTTCTTTTAAGCACAGGTTTCCTAGTTAGGCCGTTATGGGGCCCCATTTAAAGCTAATGGGGCCTCCTACATAGGCCAATTAAGAGGCCTACTTTATAAGCAGGGAGGCTAGGCTCTTTGATACTCAAGGGGCTATTTAAGTATCGAAGTGAGGCTCCTGAGTCAGGTGGAGGGCCTCCAAAAATATATGACGCCTCTGCCCAAATACCTTCCCAGCAATTCAGAAGTTCACCACGAGTAACTGCCGTGTTACGATCACATACCTTCGTGTCTAGCTCACGAACTATTGTCTAGGCGAACGCAGATGGCTGCCTCCTTTAGATTTATTGACATAAGCGTAGAATATTCGATGGGTCATTTTTATTGGCACAGTACAGGAAAATAATACCAAGAAGTCACTAAAACTACACAAATTTGTTTCAAAATTTATGTTCCCTAAAGAAATAAACAAATGCGTGATATTGATGTGTGGTGCCCACCGGAGGCTTTTGCCATAGGGGAGAGTGGGGTAAGATGCCCAGGGTTTAGGGAAATCCGGATTATAGAATAACCGCGGTGCCAACAGCGCTGCTTAAGATGCCAAGTCGTAGCATGATCATTTATCTTCCTTATAGAGTCGATGAAATTGCTTACAATTATCATATTTTCTAACTATTACGATTTTACTAGAGGCTTGCAAAGGGGCGTCTTACCCCATCGGGTGGGTAAGACGCCCCTGGGGCTTGGTAAGATGCCCCACCCCTGGGCATCTTACCCCCGTTTTGGTCTATCGTTGATGAAGAAGTAGCTTTTTTGTAGTTCTTAGCTTCATTGGTAATCATTTAAGCATTATTCAGAAGTCAGAATGTATTTAGAAGCGTCCACACACATTGATTAAACATGGAGGTGGTTTTTCACGTTTCCACGTCAAATGATAAAACAAAGTTACGTAAAACTAACGATAAAAACCAAGGATAAAAGCATACCATAAAATTAATATAAATCACAAACACACACTAACAACAAAGAGCGAAACTAAGTAGGTAAACTGGTACGAGGTTTCTGAGAACCTCCCTAAATCCCCTACCTTGTCTTTTCTGTGTTCCCTTTGTTTCAATTTTAAAAGAAATATGGGCCAGACGTTGTTAAGTACAAAACAATTCACTTCAGACAGTAAAAATGGCTTGTGGTGACTCGAAGCTTCCTCCCACTAACCATCACAGGCTCCCAGTCTATAATTTATGGCGCACAGCCACCTTAGCCTTCTCGTCAAGGCACACAGGCCCAGCCTTCCCAGGCAGTGTACTCGATCCATTCTTTGCACGAGAGAACAAAACTCACTCCGCAGATGAGATATCTGGTATCGTCATGCCCACTGTCTTTCTTCCCTTATACAGCTTTTGCCTGCCTCGTCCTCGTCTTTTTAGATACCTTTGCTTTCGCAACCCCTTTAACTAGTCTGTCTTCCAGAGCCTTTTTTAGATGCATGTTGTTGCAAGCTCGGCTTTTGGAGTCGGGGTCTCAAGAAGGTCAGCAATGGACTTGTCGCGGAGACCCTAGCCCTACCATCGGAGCGAGCAACTCCTGCAATGAAGATTTAATTTAAAAGTCAAAGTTAAACGTCCCACAAATCACGGGGACTGCCGCCCCGCTCAGGTCACCCTCTCACCATTCAGTTTCCAGCCGACCTACGTCGGGTGAACTATTGAGCACCGAAGCGTCTCAGGAGAACCGATCCCAAGCCTGGACATGCACCGCCGCTGCATGTTCCTGAGCAGCGGGCCGGAGCCCAACGCTCTACCAACTGGGCTACCGGGAGGACAAATGTAGGGACGACGTAAGAGATCAGGTTCGGAGCTTTGCAGGATTAACCCTGTGAAATATTTCAGGTCTAGCTCATTCATAGGCGAATCCAGGGTAAACAGTCCAGCCATAGCCCCTTCCTAATTGGTCAAAATTGCCCGATTTTGGCCAATTTTGTTTTAAAATATATTTTACGGTTTTGTCCATTTTGATTTAATTGCTTTGCGCCTCCACCACACCAGTTCGATCTGAACCCGCCATGAGGTCTTCTCCATTTAGGGCATCAGGCCAGGTCCGGTGAACTCCCAAATAATGGTTTCAAGGATTTAATGATTGAGCTGGGATTCGCTTTATCGAATGAAAGCACCAACCCCAAAATTTGGCTGTTATGGGATTCCTTGCGTTAGTGGCCTGGGTTCAGGTGCGAGGCCTTCGATTGGAAAGGTTAGTCACAAAGCGACAGGGGGGATGAGGTGGCTTAGTGGATAGCACCCTTGTCTTCTAAGCCACCGGTCCCGGGTTCAAGTCCCGGCGGAGCCTCTGAATAAGTCGATCTGATCCCCTAAATCCCTTCCAACAGGGTGAGAGTTGGCGACGCCGTTTGACCCTGACAGTTGGTTCATCGTTAAACCCCAAAAATTATTATTATACAAAGCGACAGATTGAAGTGTGTTCTTATTTAACACGTACGGTCATGCGCGTTGAAAGCATAGGACAGGAACGGGAGGACGGATCCCCTAACTCGCCAATCTGTGGGGACGTCTCCCGACAAGTTTTGGGAATCGACCTAGGTTTTTATTGTCTCCCTATTAACTACCTACGTTGACCTACGTAAATTTGTTCATGAGCTTCATGGTCATTGGCTTTTCAAAGACGGTCAATTTAAAGTTCACGTCCACCCCGCCATCACCCTCCGGGGTCCGTAGCCCCAGTAACAATTCCGTGGCGCTGCCCGTGGGTAAGGTTTGGACTAACCCCAAGTTTAAAACATAGTTGTTTACTCTAACAAATGGTGTTATATTGCTCTGGGGAAAGTCGCCCATGGGGCATCTTTCCCCATTCATTGAGGGGGCATCTTTCCCATCAGTACCCAAACTAGATAAAACCTGAAGCGCAAAAATCATACAATTAATACACTCAAGCGAAATACTCATTTAATGAGCTCAATATGCCATCATTCGTAATGGGAAGTCAAACAAAGCACGCATCCAATATTCTTCGAGATATCTGCAACCTATGTGGGCAATTTATTCTTAGAAAAGCATCGAAACAAAGACTTACCCATCAGCTTCACGCAACTCACAGGAGGAAACTGAATTTATGCGCAAGAAACAATCAAAGCCTCTGCTTTCGACCAAGAACAATATTATTGACCAGTGGTGGCCCGGATGGCCAGAAGAGGGGATGGGGCGTCTTACCCGATGGGGCATCTTACCCCACTCTCCCCTACTGACGGTGCAATGCCTGCTTTACATTCGGAGACATGGAGGTGTTGAGATCTCAACCTCTTGGATGACCTGCGTCCATTGTATATTCTCTGTCTGTTTGACGTTGTCCGCTCGTATTTCACGGCCGTGTTTCTACCATTGGGAACGAGGGCCTCCAGACCAGTGGCGGAACTAGCCGGTCAGTTTGGGAGGGTCAAACCAAAGTCGAAAAAAAACAAACAAAAACAAAAAGGCACGCAGTGTAAAGCAGCACTACAATATCACTTCCCGGTAGAATTTTGGGTATTTGAGGCGAAAAGCAAAAAGAAAACGTCGCGGGATGAAAAATATGGGCTAGAGATACTTTTTCCAGTCCAAAGCCCAACATCTACACTGAACATTTTTCACACCGTGTATTTTTCAGCACAGATATTCAGACACATTTGGGCACAGCCATTGCTATGTTCACTATAGCTCCAAAATTACCAAAGATAGACACACAAAAACCCAGCCAAGAGACAAGGTAGACTCAATGTTTTTCACAACTGAACATATCCTTTCTCAACCATAGATCACTTCAAACCATTTCGAAATCCGAAGTATCGCATTTCCGAGGCCGCGGATTAGACCCAATCTACACAAAAATAAACTTTAATGCTCCTTAAACTGAAGTCATGCTGCATCAACACTGAGCTGCAGTAAGGCCTAAACGATAAAGTGAGTCGCTGAGAGAATACAATGTCAACCGAGAGCGCCCGGGCTCACCCAAGGAAGAAAACACCTATGCGTAACAGTAATAAAGAGGCGAACACCTCACACTAGTAACCACGGCCCCAGCGGGCCCTTCACTCCGGTGACACGCCACAAAACCCTCCCCTTTCCCGACCACACCCATCGCAGTGGCCACACCACTGTACACAGGCAGATTCAGTGCGCGGTCGCCTCCCGCCGCGCACCGCCGTCATCAGAGACGCACCGGTGAGAGAGCGCTGGCATGGTCCGCTCGGAGGACGGACACAGGTGCATACATACATGGTGTGGTCTCGAGTGTGCATAAGTGGTGGCGTTATAAGCGTTGAATCAGCGATCCCCATCTATCCACAAACTGACTTTCGGTATCATTAATTTTAGCAATGTAGTGTTCAACTTTTAGATAGTCGCAAATGTGAAATTTCAGGTTTTCGAGAGTTAAGCACTCCTGACGATCGCTATATTTCCAGATGAATTGATTTGTAAGTATGATTGTAGTGTTGATCCAACATTCCTCATTTAAGTTGCTTTTACGAATGCCTAAAATTACGTCCTTGCCTGATCTACACTGAACTTAACTGGTTCTGTTTGAAGTTGAGAGTTGAAGAACCAAAACCTTGTTTATAAACTAAAAAGGAGTCGGGGGAAAAAGGAGGTCGATCGCTTTGGGGGGCAAAACATAGTTTTTCCCCGAGCTTTTCCGTTTGGGGGGGCAAAGGCCTTTCCCCTCTCCGGATCCGCCACTGCTCCAGACCATTTATTGGACGCAAAATCTCACCGGGATCTTAAAATTGTTACCAAAGGTTTCACAGTTGCAGCAGAGTCTCGGACATGCCACAAAATGTCACCTTATCCTGATATTTAGGGTGCTAGGGCTCACCGATAGCTTCGGTCATATGACGCTCTTTCGCCGTAATCCTGTGCTCAAAATCGTAGACCTCCTATTCACAACTTCAGCTGCTACTGTGATCTGCGATTGCAAAAAGTTACTTTTGCTTTTCCCTTAGTTCTTTTCAGAAGCTGAGAAAATATTTGTGGAAAACATACCTACATTTCATCTTGCCCATACATATCTTTTTGAGTCTTGCCATGCAAACCAAACCAAAACTTGCTTCTAATCAGGAAAATCTTTGGAGTTTAATGACACGCAAATTGCTAATTAATGTGGGGTCGCCAGCTTCACCTTATTGGGAGGGTTTGTGTTCAGATTGTTCAGAGTCAAGATACCTTTACCTAAAGGTACGTTCAAGAGGGATTCCTCCACGCCCGAGTGACGTCACATGGGCGTGGAGGAATTCCTTCACCTTTGGGTCGTGTGTCAAACTGCTGCTAATTACACTGCCTGCTGACGATTTTGTGAGAATACATGGCTATCAAGTTTATCCCAGATACCATTAATAAGCATTTTATCTTCGATTCTGGACCTCTTTTTGCAAACATTTCGACATTCAATCATTTAATTTTCCCATGTTATATGCTCCGAGGTGTGACGTCACATCCGGTGATCTGCGCTTGCTGTAGGAGGGTGGCCGGTTCAGAGTCATGCAGGTTGCCAAACCGATAACCTGCTTGACCTTGGATCCGAGAACCGCGGTCCAATCCACTTGCACCACTGAGCTGGTGACATCACAGGTGACTCAGACCATCGGACCTCACCCATTCAAACCTGCTCATATGTAAAAGACACCAATATTTTACCTTTTCTGACGTTTATTTGAAAAATATCGGAGATGACGGCAGCCATTCGATATCTATTTTCAGCTCGGTATTCGATTTCAGACTATTTTGTGAAAGGTTGAAGCTCAAGCAAATTGAGGATCAGTTTGTTGAGTGGTCTGGTCGATAGTTTTTAAATGATGTATAATCTTAAGACAACAACAATAAAAGGTAAGTTTCACACCTGAACATTTATTTGAAAATCGGAAACAATCGATCTCCTGCCGTCTTTACGACTTGATCTGTTCAAATTATTTAAAAACAATATCTAAGAATTCCTTGGTGGAGACATTTCAATAACGGATTTTATTTTATTATAACAAATTTTACTCATGTTCCAATTATAAAAATCACAAAAACCATAGACAAAAACAATAATGCAATTATTACAGACAAGAGGCGCAAGAGAATGGCTTGTCAAATTTTTAAGACGGAAATTGAAATCAGAACATCAACTAAAACATGTCGTATTGAGCTACAGGTATTTTGCATAGCATCTTGACGTGTAAATTTTGACCTTTTAGTGTTATTCAACCCAAGTAGGAACACTTCGGACGATTGTTTCTAATTAGTCTCAATTTCCCTCTATTATTGAGGCCTGTCATACTTCCCCAACAAACGCATCGGATGGCTTAGTTATGGCACTATTTGCACCTCCAATAAATTCTTCTAGCTTGACTAAGTAGTGGTATCAAGCTTGGCAGATACAGATGGAGTCGACATGACCAGCTCGCGAACATGGAAGAGCCTCCGCGTTCAAGCTACACATACATTTCCAGCTAGATAAAATGCAATGCCTCTGAGTTTCAAAGACTGCCTTTATTCAATACAATATCGATCGACGTAGTACAGAAAAGGTCACGAAACCTTTTCGGATTTTAGAAAAGCATAACCATAGCCCCATGTGGAATGCATATTTTAATAGTACAGAAACGTCTCATCTCGTTGCAATGCCTTGGTCGGAGGCGTGTTTGGCACCCTGCAATGTCGCGGCGTGAACTGCCGACTCATGCTGATTTCTATTGCCCCACACGTGCCATTGCCGAGTGGTTCACCCCGAGACCCCCACAAACGGCTCCGGTCGAAACATTTCCAGTTCCGCACAGTGACACCAAATGAAGAGATCCGAGATTAAACGTTCTCCAAAAGGAAGTGTATTGTGCAAATCACAATACACCGCCTGTAGTGAGTCAAACCAGTGACGACGGAACGTCCGATTTTAAGGGGGCACCATGGGCTTTTCAACCCATTTTTTCAGTCACGTCAAAGGGTTAGGGTTAACTTTTTCTTATTTAAGGGAGGGCACCGTGCCCGGTACTCCCCCCACCCCAGTTCCGCTGCCAGTGAGTCTAACAACAGTATCACGTGTAGACTGCGTAAAGTATCTATATGTCTGTTGAGTTCAGTCTAAGACCACACTTTAGCATCCACACCATCTGGTCCCAAATCGCATGTGCGTGGTAAAGGTGCTGCAATGTATATACGAGATGATTTTGACTACAAAGTAAGATTTGATCTGGCCATAAAGATTCCTGAAATTCAATCAGTTTTTGTGGAAGTAACACTGATTCCTGAAATTCAATCAGTTTTTGTGGAAGTAACACTATCAACAGGAACAAAATTTCTGGCTGGTACAATTTATAGGTCACCATCATTTCACACTGATATATTATTTGACTATCTTAATAGCATCATACCAAAACTTCTAGCTAGCAAGAAGCTATGTCTGGTAGCAGGAGACTTTAACATTGATCTAAAAGTCACTCATCAAACTGATACAGCAGATTGATCAACTGATGGCCTGCATGGCAGTGGTGGTCTTGTGCCATCCATCTCTGTCCCTACCCGCATTACCAGCACATCTGCAACCCTAATTGATAACATCTTTATTAACAATTCACAATCCATAGAGTATACAGCTGCCCTTATAGAAGATACAAGTCATCACTTGCCAATACTTGCCAAACTTACAACCAGTCTTTCTTCAAGACCCGAACACAAGGTAGCTCCTAAACCCTACTTTGACATGAGGAAAGTAGACATTCTTGGCCAAAAAGTACAGACACAGCTTAATCTCATCCCTAGATCAACAAACCCTCATGATCTGGCAAAAATATTGTAAAAACAATCACAACAGAGATGCTGAAACTGACCAAAGCATACAAACACAAAAGATATGACCCCATCCAACCTTGGATTTCTCCTGCCATTCTCCGATGTATTAATAAGAAAAACAAACTCCACAAAAAATTTATACGAGACAGATCGAATCTATTCAAAGAAAGAGACTTTAAACAATATAGGAATCGGCTAAACTCGGTGATAGAACATGCCAAAATTAGGTACTATCGCAATACGCTTCATCTTCACAAAACAAATGCTAGAAAACTCTGGTTGACCATTTCTGACATCCTTCACAGGGGAAAAACACGCCCACAACTTCCCAAATATTTTGAAATCAATGGAAGAGCCATGAATGATCCAAACGACATTGCGGACGAGTTTAACACCTTCTTGAGCACTATAGGTAAATCACTGCAATACAACCTACCATCAACATCAGCGGACCCTCTTAGCTATTTGGTTTATCAAAGGACTAGGTTTAGGATGTTGCCTGTCACCCAAGAACCTGTTTTGTCTGTAGTAAAATCTCTTAACAATACAGGACCCGGAATAGATGGTATATCATCCAAGGTTTTGAAAGCAATTGCACCCTACATTATTAATGATATAACACATCTTATCAATATATCAATCGAAAAACACATTTTTCCTGACTGTCTAAAATCTGCAATGATAACACCTATATTCAAATCAGGATTTAATGTACAGCTGAACAACTACAGACCCATTTCTGTTCTACCCGTGATTTCTAAAATTCTAGAACGGGTGATGTATAATCAACTAATGGAGTATATGCTTGCAGTGGCGGATCTAGCCGGTTGGTTTGGGAGGGGCAAACCAAAGTCGAAAAGCAAAAAAAAAAAAAACGTCGCGCAGTGACAAATTGCGCTACAATATGCCTTTTCGGTAGGATTTTGGGAACTGGAGACGAAAAGCAAAAAAAACGTCACGGGGTGAAAAATATGGGCTCAAGATACATTTTTTCTATCCAAGCCCCAATACTTCCACTGAACTTCTCTAATTCTGTTTGAAGTTGAGAGTTGAAGCACCAAAACTTTGCTTACAAGCTAAAAAGGAGTCGGGGGGAAAAGGAGGTCGATCGCTTTGGGGGGGGCAAAAACATAGTTTTGCCCCGAGCTTTTCCGTTGGGGGGGGCAATTGCCTTTTTTGCCCCCCCTGGATCCGCCACTGTATGCTTGAACAACACATCTTAACGGACTCCCAATTCGGTTTCAGGAAAAAACACTCAACTTATATGCCAATATCATTATTGCACGACAACATCACGTCCGACCTTGTAAAGAACCAGGTACCTGTAGGTCTATACTTAGATTTGAAAAAGGCGTTCGATACAGTAGACCACAACATTTTGTTAGGAAAGATGATGAAATATGGTGTTCAGGATGGTGCTCTTGACTTATTTAAATCATACCTGGAAAATAGATCCCAAATCACTAGGTTTGAACAAGTATTTTCAAAACCAGAACAAGTAACAATCGGTGTCCCTCAGGGATATTTGCTTGGCCCCTCCTATTCAATATTTATGTTAATGGCATTGTAAGATGCACAGACGCTGCAAAATTTTACTTGTTTGCAGATGATACGGCCCTACTGTTCTCTGGTCCAACATTAAGTAAAGTTAAGTCTACCATTGATGAAACAATGCCCAGAATCTTTGACTGGCTCTGTGCAAACAAACTGTCCTTAAATACATCTAAAACGTATTACCAAATATATTCAATCACCGAACAAGTTCAAGACATTGACATCGTAATAAATTCTAACGCTATTTCAAGGGCAGAAGCTGTAAAATATCCTGGCGTACATCTGGACGAGAACCTCAAGTTTAAAACGCATATACAAAAAACGTTCAAGACCCTCTGCCGAAACATTGGATTAATTGCAAGAGCAAAACATATTCTGGGGAAAACAGCACCTCCTTATGCTATACCACGCTCTGATTCGGCCCTACTTGAGCTACTGTGCTTTCATCTATGGAAGCAACTTTGACGGAAACATAGCAAAGTTATTCAAAATGCAAAAGAGAGTTGTGAGGCTCATTGAAGGAGTGCACTACATGACCCCAAGTTCCCCGATTTTCAAGAGATTGAACCTGCTCAAATTACAAGACATAATTAAAGAACAGAAATTGCTTATCTTACATAGTTTCATAAACAAAACGCTACCAGACGTGTATGCAAGGCACTTCCACTATCATGAGCGCCACAGACTAACAAGGCAGAACCGACACTTTTTTAATTTTTTGTTTTATAAATTTTGTTCAAGTTGTTCCTGATAAGGCTGCTGGAGTCGGAGTCTCACTAAAGTCATCAAGGGACTTGTCACGGAGACCCCGACCCCACCACCCGAACGAGTAACTCCCTCAATGGAGGGTTAATTTAGAAGCCAAAGTTTAACGTCCCACAAAGCACAGGGACGGCCGCCCCGCACAGGTCACCCTCTCACCAGTCAGTTGCCAGCCGACCTGTACGTCGGGTAAACTATTGAGCGCCGGAGCGTCTCAGGGGAACCGATCCCAAGCCTGGACATGCACTGCCACTGCATGCTTCTGAGCAGCGGGCCGGAGCCCAACGCTCTACCAACTGAGCTACCGGGGCGGCAACAACTACAACAGGCTGAAACACTCTATAGGACGTTTGCTTTCTCAATTACAATACCGAAAACCTGGAAATGAGATTGTAGTCCCTCACATACCATTGCTGCATGCGGTCCCATCGTCAAATGAAGGCTTCAAAAACACTATCAAGCAAATTTTGATCCAGTTACTAAGATGTTCCCTGGCCTCTCCCCTCGAATCCGGAAATGCAAAAAACACCGAAGATTATATATTCGGGCACAGCCCTTCATCAGAATCGTGGAGTAAATATCAATAATTCTCAGTCCAAGTATAGCCAGACCTCGAATTGAGCTTCACACAAAAATGCCTTTTAGAATGAATCGTTAAAAATAAGATTGGATGTCGTGACAACAACGATATTGGTACCTCTAACCTAAAAGCAATGCCGACAATACGACAAACCTAGACCAGTATTTGTGACAGACTTTTCTATTATTTCAGCCAAACACCAGCTTTTGATTAACAATGAAAAACTCGCTGAAGTACCTTAATCTGTTATTTGAATATTTCTGTTCTTCTTATTTACTTTTTTCCCGTCGACTGCAGCCAAAATGCTAACCAAAGGGAACTTATCAAATTTTGATCCAGGACTATTAGGGATTGTGCAAATTTTGTTTGTAGTTTCTTCAACCTATGCTTTAGTAAAAGAGCAATGCATCAGTGTGCTAGATTCCTCGCACTGCAAGAATTATCACCTGACACTTTTTTACAATATGCTGGAAATATCATCTTTTTTTCTTCTTGATAATTAATAGGTTACACCTAATTATTGAGGGGAATAACATGCAAAAATAGACGGGCTTGGGGGGTTAGAGACAAGGTCGTGTTCACCTTTACGCTCCTGGCTCTGATCCATAATATCTAGACCCTCTGAGATGTAAGAGATGTATGATGTATATATGTATGAGAGTAAAAGTAATCTTAAACAAAAGTGCGTATGCTCGCCTTCCGTCCCAAAAATTCACTCACTGCGTAGTCCTGTCCTGCTCCATTCCTCTTTCCCGGTGACATTTTTGGAAAACAATTCCCTGTCATTCCGATCGAAGTTTGAAATATTTCACCCCATCTTGTCCCGTTGTTTTCATTGCAGATTCCTGTCCCATGCAGACTTTTATAAACAGGTTGGGTTGTATTTTCTCTAACATTTTCGTACGCGCTTCATGAAACACTCGACCTGCTTGCCATTGCGCAGCACGCGAGGCTGCTTGAACTGATTCAAGAAGGTAGTGGTTGTGTCAAAAATGAACTGACGGAAGGCCGAAAACGCCCCCGATTCAACCAGTAGTACCTTCATCGGTGAAATCGTGTCTTTAACACGGAACGACTTGTACACGTAGTTTTGCTCGCACAGGGTTTCATCGATCATGTCTAGCTGCTTCTGAGTGACGGTGCCCGACTCGATTTCCAGGAAGACGAGGTAGTAGGGTGCACCGGGGCGGGGGATGGGTCCAGCACGCTTTCGGCGCTGGTGAAGTCGCGCAGCACCACGCCCGGCCACCGCGCCACCGCCGCCTGCAGCGCGTTCAAGAAACTCTCCTCTGACAGCTTCTCCGTGTAGACGTTGAGGAGCTGGCCTGTCCGGAACTGGAAGTCCACGGCGGGCGCCTGGTGGTAGAAGTCCACCACCTTGACGACGTCGCCCAGTCGATAGCGGTATAAGCCGGACCTGTTCGTCAGCACAATCTCATACAGCTGACCGATCTGCACCTGGTCACCAAGGACTGGCTCCTGTCCGTCCACCAGGGAACCAGTTTCATCCAATGGCAGGAACTCGACGAAAGCCGCGTCGGGGACGAGAACGTACGCTGGGTCTCCACTGGGAGACCTCATGTTAATGCCCATGAATGCTTCTGAGGAACCATAGAGAGATGACACTATTGGAATGTCTTTTACGAAGGGCAGGCACTGTCTCCTGTAGATATCCATGGATGAACCAGAGCTAGACGCAGTTATCTCTAGCAAATTTGGAAATATTCTCTTAACAATTCCACCCATTCCTTTTTGGAACTCTAGCTCGAGCTCACGTGCTCTCTCAGCGTCTGAAACCAGGAACCTGTTGATGATGCAACGCTTGTCGTAACTGATATCGAGGTCTTCCTTCAGCCTGCCAGACCGAATATCCGCCACCAAATCGCGCCAGTGCTCCTCAAGAAACTTCAGGAGGTTAAGCAGTCCAGTAGCAAAACCACCTTCGATGAACGATACTTCGCGATCCCTCAGACCAAACAGTAGTGAGACGTACAGGGCTTCGGCTTCTGTGTCAACTATTATCGCCTCGTAGGGGATAGCCCAGTGTGCATTACTCATCCGTTGCTCAATCATAACTGCAGAAAAAGGCCCAATTCGTATTCCAGACTCTGCAGTTTGCCAGCGAGGCACACACATCACCTGCAGCTCCTTAAATAGAGGGGAGGTCCCAAAAAAACGCTGAGGGCGAAAACCAAACATAGCCCCAAATAAGGCCGTAATAGAGCGCGTGTATTTCTTACCGACAGGAATGTGTTTTGGCTTTCCTGTGGTGCCGGAAGAGCATGCGAATATTTCGATCTGGTCGTTACCCAACATGGCGTTGGTGTCTCCTTTCTTAGCCCTGGCGATGTAGTCCGAGTAGTGGCAGTAGTCGGTGACCGGGTGCAGGCGCCGGAAGTCGGCCAGGCTGTGGATCCGCTGGAACTGGTGGTCCCGGCCGTACGTCGTACCCTCATTGGCGCGGATCTGCTCCAGCACGAACTTCTCCTGCACATTGACAAAGTCACACGCGTGCTTCCGGAAGGCTCTCCACTTGAGCGCCGATATCACGACCATAAGCCGCCTTAGAAAGTACACCGACAGCAGGTCACGTGTTTCGTAGAAGCGCGATTTTGGCAGACGGTAGATGTCAACTGCGATAATGACACCCAGAGCAGACAGCACGGCTAAGATGGAATAGAGTACGGTCAGCAGCACCATGGTGAGCAGCTATTGATTGCAGCGCAGCAGCGACAGTGTCCCGGGCTGCAGCTGGCAGCGCACTGAGCGGGAGTGGCGGCGTGCAACGCAGGGGATTTCACAACTAGCCGACCTTGAGGCATAGGCAGATCCAGGACTCTGGCACCTGGGAATAGGTGTGCTTCAACAAAAGGGTGCAGTGTCATGGAGATCAAAGTGTGCGGTGAGTAGAGAAGTGTGCAGGTGGCGACGTTTACTCCCCTCTCCTCTGCTCCCTGGATTGGCTGATGCCCCCGTGGGGAGATTAGATGGAGGGCAGTGTCTCCACCAAATCTGCAGAGCACTACCGTTTACCAGTAATTGTAAAATCAGGATGACTTGGCGAAAAGGAGAAAACAATACCGAAAAAATCGTCGATGGGAAGATTGGACAGCTTGACGTTACAAATACAAGGAAGAAGTAACTGGGTACTCGAGATGTCTCTCTCCTACTGGTCGGATTGGAGGCCACACTGAAAAATACTTTGAGCAATGTCATGCAAAATCATGTTTATAGAGACAACGTAACAGCATAAAATTCACTGCACTGGAGAGTTTTTATATCGAAGCCAAGGCCGAAACAGCTCATTATTTTATTTATTTATTTCGACAGCCTACAGGACATTGGTTTCTTCACTCTGTTAGGGCTATTCCGAAACCATCGTCACAATAACCGCAGTCACATCACGACTTTAAAGGGACATTCTCGCAAAAATTTTTTATTGTGGTTTCTTAATATTTGAAAAATCCTGATTCTGGTACTATCAATCATTTCTTTATCTTCAGCTAAATTTTTGGAGGCCACTCAACAATTATTCAAATTTGCTAACAATATCAATAATAGGCTGTAACCTGCTCTTCACCTCTATTCTATCAATCAAAGTTTTAAGTTCTATAAATGATTTTTGGGAAGTAGAAAATGTTGTTATGGTGTATTCGTATTCAATTTATTTTTATTAAGCCTCAAAAATACGAATATTAGATTAGTTTGTCCAAAACATTCGGCTTGAGAAAACTAATCAGGAAGCTTTTAAAACCGGGCAGGTGTCGTACAGCGGGGATGGTATAGTGGCCTCTATTCCCGACTCTCACACGGGTAATACGGGTTCGAATCTAGGTCGTGGAAATTTTTACTGTAAAAACAATTTTTTTATTTTCTTCTTGTTTGTTCATGCGTACTAATGGATGAAGCATAGTCGGATCCAGGATTGTCGATCGGGGGGGCTAACTTCCGGAGAGGGCACCATCCGGACCAGGGGGCGCCACCTTTGACCGGCAAAACCTATCAGATGGACGCTAAATCCTATCAGTGTGCGCCGATTTTCGCATCCTGGGGGAGGGGATGGGACACGACATTTTAGGGTTCACCGAGGAGTTGATCAGAGAGGGAGGGGGCACGTGCCCCTTTGCCCTCCTGGATCCTTCTATGGGATGAAGTAAATATTCTAAGGACAATTTCTTCTGGTTATCCCTCCGTCCGGGTAGTTGAGGGAAAGGGAATATTAGCCCCAAATATTTTTCTAATCTGACCGGCGTACAAAAATGGGACCGGCTTGTCTCCAGCTCCCTGCAATGGTTCTCAATCCGTCGGATTTCCCTCTATTGGAGACCAGCTCCCCTGTTTTCTGACCACCGGGACACAATGTTCGCCGTTCGAAAATGTCTTTTGTGTCCTTTGCTGAAGGCCATTCTGGAAGGCTGACCGGTTTTCGTGCAAACCAAGAACCAGAAACCGACCCAATAAAAAGCAGGGGTGGCTCTTCGAGATTATATGTATTAATCTCGAGACTAATGTGTCTCGAGATTAATTAATCGTTTAACCCTCGCCCCACCGGGGGCCATCGATGGCCCCCTAAGGTTTTTCCGGGATAGCAGAAACACGATGAGGCGCAGCACCGTGGTTGAGGGCTCTACCTCTCACTGCATCATTTTCCCACCATCCCTGAAATTTTTTACCCCGGGTCACCCAAGGTCAGGTCACCAGACGAGGTCAACCAAGGTCACCTCACTTCAGCTTTAGAGCTCTGTAAGAGCTACATTTCGGATTCGATCGATTTGAAACTTCCTACACTTAATGACCCCTCCAGGGTCTACAAGGTGTACATCCGGGATTTTTCGATTTCGTGCCCTGAGGTCAGGTCACGAGGTGACCTCTCCCATTGAAAAAGCATGGGAAAAGCTGTCTTATGATCTAAAAGTCACAAAAACGATTGA
Organism: Lepas anatifera; assembly: GCA_034440635.1. NCBI lineage: Eukaryota > Metazoa > Arthropoda > Thecostraca > Lepadidae > Lepas > Lepas anatifera. The sequence continues at coordinate 102,426 of JAOTON010001752.1, read as the reverse complement.
AAACGCTCAGCTTGATCAGAAAAGCGTTTTTGGACACCCTTTCACGGATTCCAGGGGCCATATTTGCCCTTTGACATCCCCAAGGTCATCCAAGGTCACCAGGGGTCAAAAACAGTATTTTGACAATAACTTTGACCTGTATAAGCTAGGGCGCTGAAACAAACACCATCGTGTTTGTCTCGTCATTGGCTTTCATTTGATATACGGCAAGGTCACTTTCTGACCTTTCGTGACCTCACGTCATACTAGGTCACGAGGTGACCTCTGGAGGTCAAACTACTGGCGGGAGGTCTTTACGTTTCCATAGCGGAAAAAGTACTGGCAATTTCCTATCAAATGTACTTTACCAGACCTCAATACCTCTAAGGGCATAAGAGTTATGTCCAGTTTGCTTAAGCATTGCATATTTGAGTGAAAATAGCCGATCTTGACCTAATTTGACCTCTGGAGGTCAAACCATTGACCTGAACACTAAAACATGTAAAATAATTTCTTACTGAATTCACGCGAGCTTTCTAGTGCACTTTGCAGATTTGCGCTAACGCCCATATTTTCGGAGTTAGAGGGGGGCAATCGATGGCCCCCGGTGGGGCGAAGGTGGCGCCGGACCCCCGGTGGGGCGCGGGTTAACACGCGCATTGACGGGAGGCGGGTACCCGCCCGCCCCCCCCCGTCTGGTTTTTCGGATAGAACATAAAAACGGCGGCGCTACGCGCCGCCGCACTTGTATCCATACGCGTATATTAACAGTAAAAACGCAGTACATGGTAAAACATACACTCCTACCACTAGGCAAAGAAAACTAGGCAGGGGCGCCGCCACGGAATTTAAGCCACCACACATTTATTAGGTAGGTACTGAACACACTCGGGTTAAAAATAAACTCGGGTTAAAAAACTTGACATACCTCCTCTCATCATTTTTACAACTTTTGTCAAAATTTTAAGGTTAGGTCATCTCAGGTCAGGTCACCAGTACAGGTCAAGTGACCTGACCTCAAAGGTTAAGACAACATAAGTCGGAACAAAGTGAACTCATCCGATTGAAGTGACCTGACAAAATGGTTAAAATATTTCGATGGAGAAGCGTATGGGCTACCCAAAGCCGTTTACCATTTTTCACTACCTACCGTGGTTCTGGAGATTTTAGGGTGGTACCCGCGCCCCCCCTGTCAAAGCGAAGGTGGCTCAGAGCCCCGTCAATGCGCGTGTTAATCTGGTAAAACAACGAGATAAAACGTTAATCCGTACGAGATAAAACGTGTTCGAGATCAAATGTGGCGGTCTCCCAGGGCGGACCACCCTGAAAGACCGCCTGGGCCTTTCACGGCAGGAGAGTGTGGAGGTGGAGCGCCTGCGCACTGGCCACTCCCTTCTCCTGTGCAGCTACCGAAAGAGGATCGGCCTGAACCCGGAGGCCACGTTACAGGAATGCGACGATGGAGAGGACGAGATCCTCCACCACCTTCTGACCCGGTGCCCTGCGTGCGCTGACCTGCGCTGGGACATATTTGGACGGGACGACCCGCCCATCCGGGAGGCGCTGGCGGACCCACGACGGATGGCGATGTTCCTGCGGCGGTTGGGGCGCCTGCAGGGGCGCCCCCCCATATGGCCGGAACACTCAATCAATCAATCAGATTAAATGTGTCCGTCGACATCTAAATCTTTGATATAATTGTAATTCTTTGGTCTCCGGAGAATATAAAAACACGTAGTCTAGAGAACCGGAGAATAGCTGAATGTGATACGGAAGAATAACTCTTGATATGCGTCAGAAATGGGGAACCAGAGAGCAGCCACCATGATCCTTGGATGAACTAACAAAAATATGTGCAGCCACCAAGTTTGGAACGCACCACGAACCCAAACCTGATCACTTTTTGTTTCAGGGGGAACGTTTGTTGTGTGTTGCAGGTTGGATATGGACTGGCCACCTCACTCCTCTGTCCGTGGTGGTAGCTCTTTCTAATTTTTTTCGTATATAGATATACAAGATTTAAGAATACATTGTTTTTTACTTCAAGTTGAGTTAGTTTCTGATCAGGGCACATCAAGAAAATATACCTCAAAATTATAGCCTGGAACAGTTCGTATTAAATAAAAAGGATTATATAATTAATCTTAACATTGGTAGTCACAGAGTCTAAACCTAAGAAGACGCATCGCGGCTTTAAGACAAGCAAGCTGCTAGCCTCATGAGTGACATTTGTTTATGAAAATGATAAGCTTTTATTTTTAATACTTCGGAGTTCGGAAAGGGTCCTTTCTCATAATAGAACAAACAATTCCAGAAGCACTTCATATAACATCATATCATTATATAAAATAGTATATTAACGGTTATTTTTATTAGATTGTTTATTAGATTATCTACGTTGATAAGATATTTCATGACCAGCCTCCTCGAATCATAGTTGCAAAATGGGGCTAATACACTGATAAATATTCAGGTACATCCCTTCACCAAAATTCTCATAATATAATAGGTGAACACATACATTTTTAGTCAGAGTGCTAGGATAACCTCGAATCGAGTTCCAATATTTGAATATTCCAGTACTGAACTGCATTATTCTAGCATTCGATTTCCATATCAGATCTAAATTTCAAGCCTTGGTCACACTATGACCAAAAGTTTTCGCTTATTGTATTATGAGGATTCTGACGAGGGCTGTGCCCGAATATGTGATCACAGTGTGATCACAGACTCCATTTTGCGTTAAGAATTCGAGAGGCAAAGCCATGAAACATCTTACCAATTTATAATCATGCTCCTCGGCTACGCAATGCAAAATTCATCTACTTTTAAAAACCAACAGATATCAGTTGATCAATGAGGCTTATATTCAATCTCACAAAAACATGAGAAAATATAACCTACCAGGAAATTACAAGCGAGTGATAACCCTCGGCAGGTGAGAAACGCGTGCAACAATCAGGTCTGCGAGTCCCCAACGAGCAATCTTCCGAGTGCAACGTGGACTAGAGGATATAACTCAGTACGTCAGTGACGGATCCAGGCCAATGTTTTTGTGGGGGGGGAGGGGAGGACAGGGTCCAAAATCGTGAATACACATTTTTTTAATGTCGGTGAAAATCGCAGAGTTTGGCAGGAAAGTAAATTTTCCCTGAACCCACCAGTGGGTATGCAGCTCCTAGCTTCCAGTCCTTGAAGTGCACCCTAAGAAGGCTGGGAGCGAACCAAATACTGAGTGTACATCAAAAGCATAACAGATTTTGCATCTGTCCACAATAAGTGCTACACGGTTTGATAAAATGTTCACCGCAATAGTCTGAGCACAGAGGTGTCACTTATTATTTTCGCCGACTTTCGCACGTACGACCACCAACAAAATCTGACCACTTGGTTTTTTACTATAAAGACCCTTCGCATTACTAGTTTTCTTACCTTTAGGCTAAAACATACTTTTAATGGCATGTTTTACTGAGGCCCTCAGAGGATATGCCTTAAAATACCGCGATAAACACCACTTACGCACATAATGAACGTATACTGCGGGCACACAGGCAGACGACCGAGGTGCACTCAGGCAGGTTCGTGTTCAATGCAGAAAACTGCTGGCTGTGGTACTCTGCCAACTCTGGGATTCAATTGCTCGTCCTCTGAAGCTTGTCAGCAGCAGGCGTAATTTGCGATAGTCACTGTCGAGGGGCAGCACCTGATTATTTCTGTTTTGCGTTCAGCTTGCTGGGGTAGGCTCTTCTTAAATTAGAATATAATTTCACAGCAGGAAAAATGGGACCAAATAAAGGGTACAAATAAAATATCACAAGCCCACAATGAAAGCAAACAAGATATCACTGAATCTTGTTTTAAACATATGCAAAAAAAAAAATATATATATATATATATATATATATATATATATATATATATATTCAAGAACAAAGACATCCCCAAAGACGATCTATAGTCTAGATCATGGGTTTGTGGAGAGGTCGGGTGGAACCATGCAAAATCATGTTTTTTTATACATTACAATACATTATTTCAACACTGGCTCACAATAGGAAACAAATATTCCAAATTTCAGGTCTATGGGAGAATCGGTCTGATTGGGTTCATCCCATTCAAACTAACAAACAAAATGATCATACACAAGCTGGTCCATTGGGACGATAGCTTGATGATACACAGCAGCTACAAAAGACAGGTTTTCTAGTAAACAAATTTGCTCTTTGAAGTGACCCGCCTAATCTTTCATATATTCTTCCAGGAAAACACAAAAAATTGCATCACCCAAGACTGCTCCCCTGTCATTCCTACATGACTATCCATATTCTTTGTTCACAATTATATTGTTGTATTGGGTACACTCCTCGTGTTTCAAATCATAATACATCTTATCCTAGTTTTCCTTCAGTTCATTTTTAATATCAACTATAAAAAGCATGCAGATGGGCATTTTCAGAGAGCAGATGGATGAATTCATCTGCAGATGGGCATGAATGCAGATGGGCATTTTCAGAGGGCAGATGGATGAATTCATGCTACAGTCACTTTCATGTCTGGAAACAAACAGTAGCACTTGAAATATGAGTAAATTAATCCGATAAGTAGATAGCAGTACACTCACTACTATGTACTGTATGGTACCAAAATAAATGGAAAATCTGTTTCAATCTGTAAAATTAATCACAAACATTTTCATACTTAAAAGAATGTAAGCTAAGCAGCAAATGCACTAGCATGCACACATTGTGCAGAGCCAGTATTTGTAACAGGTAGAAATTTGTAATTCAAATTACAAGCTTGATATAGACTTTTACTAGAGTGCACAACTATTGTAAATATAAAGTTAGACCAAAAAGAGAGGGAATATGGGCAATTCAAAAATAATATGTTTAAATAATCATTGGAGAATTGCCATCACCAAATAATTTTCACCTATTTTGGTACACAAGTTGACCTGTGCAACAATAAAATGAGGACTTTTTGGCATTGACACTGCTCATAAGCCTTGTTCCGTCTGCCAGCACAGCCTTGTCTGCGAGCAAGGGCGCCTCTCCTCTAGAAAAGAAATACCAGAACTGTCTCTAGTATGTGCTATGGCTAATCAGACAAAAATGAACCAGAATACTTATATACCAATCACAAAAAGTATGCTACCACTGTTGTGCTATTACTGTTTTTCCAGCAGCACCACAGCAGGTAGCCAGCCTGTAAATCTAAGATTGGTTCTCAGGGAGAGGCTATAGCCATGTGACATAGACTCAATCCAGTGTGCAAAGTATGGCATTTTCGACGAGATCTCGTCAGGGTGAGTGCCCTAGGAGACAAGAGTGAGTGGTGTGAAGTTCATCAACCTGGTGTGAATTTCCCAGACTGGTGCAAGGAAGGTGACACTGAAAACCAAACAAATAATGGCTGAATGGTTATAAAGACACAGGAGGGGACCTTATAACAAGTATTTAACTAACTAATACAAGAGGTAGCATTGCATTGTGTGGGTAGGAAAGGGTGCATTTTTCTCTATGGTATATAGCAGTTTGGTGTGAATTTTTGGTGTCTGGCAGTGCAATGATTTTAGGTGGCTGGTGTGACTCGTCTAGCCTGCTGCCATACTTTGCAGACTGGGACTCAATGCTGCTCGCTGATTGGTGGTGACAGACGAAATGAGACCACAGCTATAATAGTGGGCCAAAATGAATAGCTATCAATTAAGCATACAATTTGCTTTTTGGCAACTTCATGAACCTAATTAATGCAGAACAGAAACATTAAATGCATTGCCCATACTTGATAGGATTAGTGTTTGACTAACTCACTACACTCACTACACAAAACCTCAATAAGCATTGGTGGCCAGCAAAGATGGATGGCAAAAATTCAAATTGTTTCATTAACTTTTCACGCATAGATTTTTTGCCTCTAAGAAAATCTCAATTGACCACATCAAAGGCTCAAAATATTCTACGTGCAGATTACCGACGATATGTTGATCCACGAGACCGGAGAGGCGACAATCTCCTCGTCCGAAAAACCACCGAAAGCTTTCTTCATGCCTCAAAGGAGGCTCTTCTGGATCGCGCTACCCGTATCTTTTTATTGTATCATTTTAGCTGCAATGCAATCATGCAATAACGAACAATTATTAATTATAATCTTTTGGGTATTCGGGCCTGACCGCAGCGCTAATTAGTGTTATAGAGTTTGTATTCATATCTCCGCGTTTGCCGCGGTTTTTGAAAGGGTGAATATCGATAGTTCATCGGTAGCCGTGATGACATCACATTGATGTAAGATAAGCCCACGTGACCAGATCCTATAAGGACTGGGCTTCTGATTGGTTGATGGTATTTCTTTAAAGTCCTATGTTTCTCTTTCAAAAGCGTTTTGGAAATCTATTTTATAGAATAATTTTTGATGTTATAGGTTTTAGCTACTGAACTGCTTTAAAAGAAAAGTTTGACATTCTTTCATATATAAATTGATAGCTATAGCCGGGTCTACGTCACTTTATCGTTACCATAAGGACTCGGTAAAGTCGTCTATAAATGTTGACTTTGAGGCCGATTTTCAGGCATTTTGAGCCTGAATTTGCAAAAATGAGAATATGACTTCTGAAACAACTTTTTGCAACCTTTTGATCTAGCCAATAAAAATTTTTGCGACAATGTCCCTTTAACATAACGCACATGATGAGACACCAGAAAGTATGTACACATGATTTCAACAAGTGTCTTGCGAGACTAACACGAATTTCTTATAACTTGCCTTATGTGAGATTTGAAGACATCGGCGCTGACAAGATCCTTTGGCATAACGTGCTGGTTGTATTTTGCAGAGGCTCGATATACAGCCAATCATGATAATATGTTCAATTTGTTTTTCTTTTGAGTTCATACCAGCAGCTTAGGGCTGCACCAAGCATAAGCCAATAATTACACCTCCATAGGCATTGCCCATCAGGAAAGGTCACAGCTCTAGACATCTAACGTTGCACGCTTGTGGCGTAATAAGTCAACTAATTTGACCTTGACCTGGCCTCAGGTCAGCTCAAATGACATATTTGACCTGATTTGACCGAGCAAGGTCATATTATACATCAATGGCGTAAATTGTTTTGCTATATCTTTACTTGTTCAGATATAATGACCGAAAACCTTCATTTACATGCCATCCCTATGACGGCATGTTTGGACCTCTAGTGACCTTAAATATGACCTAAAAAAGGTTAAATGTTTTTGATGGAGAATTGGATAGGCTACCCAACGCCGTTTACTGTTTTTCGCTACCTAGCGTGGTTTTCGAGATCTTGGGGGCGGGTAAACGTCCCCCCCCCCGTCAAAGCGAAGGTGGCTCAGACCCCCGTCAATACGCGTGTTAAAAAAGTGGTGATTTGGGCATCGTAGACGTATTCCAATTTCGGGTGTACTTTCAGTGCACACTAGACTTGGTTTTGGGCTGTCGGATAAGGAAAGATGCATATGTTACAGGGAAAGTGCAAAATCCGGGAGTTCGCGAACTCCCTAGGGATTTCGCGAACTCCCTGGCTGGTCAGTGATTTCGCGAAATCCCTAGGGAGTTCGCGAACTCCCGGATTTCGCACTTTCCCTGTAACACATACAATCGTCCTTATTCGTGGGCCTTCTGCACACCGAAAACTTAGTCCATCGTTTGTACGCCAAATAACTGTTTCCATTAAAGGAGATTCCCAAGCTGTTCATCTGCGATAAAGAACTGAATTTTCGGTTCTGCTGCATCAACGCGCGCATTCACGGTGGAGGGAGGTACATACATACCTAGCACCCTCGGTTTTTTTCACAGCCAGCATAAAAACGGCGACGCGGAGCACTGTTGTACTATGGAAACTTTTCCAGATCATTTTTACAAATTTTCCAAAATTTCGTGTCCAGGTCATTGCAGGTGAAGCCACCGCTGCGGGTTAAAAGACCCCACCTCTAAGAAAATTCCGATTGTATAAGTATGAACAGGGTTAATCTTCGGACCTGAAATTCGTATAACATAATGGGTGCAGTGGGCACAAAACAATATTGTCACGGATTTTTATATCGCTGACGTAAAGTCAGGTAAGCTCCATGCCATGCGTTGGACTTCTGCGCCGCTGGCCCGGGTTCAAATCCCGATCGGTAATGCTGGACAAAGACTTTCTCATCTCCATAATACCCTCCCGACAGGATGAGTGTTGGCGACGCCATATTAGGTCAGCATTTGGTCGGTCGTAAAGCAAGCCTTGGGTTTGAGCCTTGAGTAAAGTCTTGAGCTTGACTGCGGTTTAAAATGTGGCGTTTTATGTTTGAGATGACACTGGAGTTCACGGATGCCCCTAATTTCCAAGAGGTGGTAAATGCCGTTTGAGTTTAAATATTTCCAAACATTGTTGATAAATCCCGAGTCATAAGTATTTTCGTGACGTACCTAGGCATCGGTAGGCAAAGTATCGCCCATATTAATCAACTTTTTCTCTTGGGAGAACCGCGGGTCTGCTTGGTCGAGCATTTCGCCCGACCAATCCTGCTCCCACTTGATGCTGTGTTAGGAAGAAGATGTACCCATATCCACCTTCTTTGCCGTTTGCAAACACACTTCCCACCAATCAGACGTTAGATACGGATGAGGAGATGTCTTGTTCCCTCTCCCCATTGATTGACAATGATTGCACGTACCATGTCACCGTACAGTCCCAGTGAAAATCTAACCTATCCAGCAGTGGGTCCTCCTGGTTCCAGCTCCCTGGTTGCTTTCTGCGTTGGTATTGGCCTGCTGGCTGGTTGTGGGAACGGAGTTTGGCTGTGGGCAGTTAGGACAAGCGTTGTTTCAGCTTCCGCCGCCGTAACCCACTGGGACCTGCAATCAATCGGTGAAACTGAAACGCTTGTTCACGAAAGAGGGAGTGAAAGCCACTGATCTGGAGGTTCGGATTTGGAAGTCTGCTATGGACCATGGGTTAGAAAACAAACAATCAGGATAACAATCCAGGAGTTGACTTGACTTTCGAGTTCTTAATATTCATCTAATGCTGCCGGTTGTAAGGTGGGACAAAAAATGGATGGATCTCCTTTCCTTGAAATGTCATGGTAAATGGTAACCTGTTTTGGCAAGGCATAGTCAAGACTGTTAAAACCGAGGACTGGTAAAGCTTTGAATAAAACATATCCCTCGCTCAAAGTCAGGGAGAAGCATGCCTCATTTGCCTCTCCCCGCTCTGCCATCCCTGGTTAATCAACTGTTATGGATGCAGTGATTATATTGTTGAGGAGCGGCACTGTGCAAAATCTAGCCCTTTATTCATACCACAATATCAACTTGAGCTAAACACTAAACTATTTTCAAACAAAAGCCAATAAATTCAAAGGAAATAATCCTTCATAATCGATATGAAACGTGCTCCCTGTAATTACCCTGCATGTACCTGCACCACTGGCGTTCGCCAAGGTGGAAGGGTAAGGACTGCCCCCCCCGCCTTTCCCCACTGCCGAGGTCTTCCACAACTCCGACGTTGCCATCATTTGCCAACCATTTGACCAGACTTTAACCATTTGACCCGACGCAGAGGGTAGTTTCTCAGAGCACCCCTGATGTTCATAACCAAATTATTCACGTTCACTTACACAATTGTACACAGATGCAGGCCCAAAGAAGATCATCTGTCAACGAAACTTCTAATTGAATCGAGCCATTATGCTTTCCCCCATCTAATTCACACTATTAACCTTCGCCCGGGTGGGGGTCTTTTTAGACCCCCTCGGGTTTTTCCGAAGTGACCAAAAAAGCGGCGGCGCGCAACGCCGCCAAACATTGTCTGTCTGTTCTTTTATCATTTTTACATCTGTCCTGACAATTTTAGCTCAAGGTCATCTCAGGTCAGGTCACCAGGTCAGGTGAAGTGACCTCAGCTCAAAAATGTTTAGGACTGCATAACTAGAGAAAGGGTCAATCGATCAAGTTGAAACTCCTACTACATAGTGGGCCCGCCAGGAGCTACAACATTTTCTCCGGGATTTTTGATATGGATGACCTAAGGTTATGCACAGAGCATGACCTCCCCATTTCAAATACATGGGGGAAATCACGAAATGAGCTTTTCTCAGTAAGCATGGATGAAATCAACTTCAATATCGGTTAGCACTTGTTTTTAGCCCATTTATGAATTTGAACCACAAATTTTGACTTGTGGCCTTTGAAAGGTCACCTACGGTCAAATAAACATTTTTCGGTGTTTTACTGTATGAATGTTGAATAAACGAAGATATGATTTTTATTTTGTCACCGAAGTGTATGTATGGTCACTGAAAGTCAAATGATATACCTGTGGCTATGATACATCATGGCTATACCAGATCAAGTTGGGTCAAACCGTTGACCTGGGTCAGGTCAAATTTTGAATTAGATCTGACATAGCAATATTATATATCATTCGATTCGTATTGACGGGAGTGAGGATTGCAATGGTGTATCAAATATTGCTGTATCTTGCCTGGTGTGGAAATTATTAGTAAAAAATGAGACGCCCTTATGCATAGGCGTAGGAATGTCCAGAATATTGGGGGGGCAGCGGGCATTTTGAAGTCATTTCTTTCCAGTCAACGCCATAGGGTTAATGGTTAAGAATCATGAATATTGGGGGGGGGCATGGCCACCCTGGCCCACCCCGTTCCTACGCCTATGCCCTTATTCATGGGTGGCAATGGACATTCTTTAACGATGATGACATACATTTGGACAGTCGCAATTTTTAAACATCAGGTACAGTCGCCCCACATGGCGAAACATCAAACCCCCTCTCCTCCGCCGCCAGAGGCCTCCGACCGGCACCGGCAGCAGGCACCTAAGGTCCAGGCACGGGAGATGCCAGCCATATCACCATCCACGCTCCAGCGCCATCCAGCTAACACGTTCAACTAATTTAGGCAAAACACACATATGCCGGCATGCAGCGCCGGGCTCACAACCATCGCGATGCAGCCTCCAACGTCAGTGCTGAGTGAAAACGTCATGAAAACGCCCATAATAGTATGCCCGTCCCTGTCCTCACGTCGGTGGCTAAGTTGAGCCCAATTCAAAAAAGAGAAGAAAAAACAGGTCGGTCCCGCTTTGGCAGTCGGCTGGGACCAGGGACGCCCGGCAGGGGACAGAGCTGAGAAGTGTCGTCCCCTCCCAGCGACGTCCCCAGCCAATACAGCCCGAAACCCTCCAACAATATGTCAACAATAGGCTTCGGCTGACATCCACATCCAAAAAAGATTTCAGTTCATGGGACTGTTTCAAAACGCAGGGAAGGCTGCCACAACACAGCCAATCACTTATCACTCCGCCTAAGCCTTCGCCCCTGGCGACCACAGACGGAACCAAACTCGCCACTCACTCCTCCATAGTAAGATCAGCTCACCCCAGCGCGCTGTAGCGGCGGCACCCGGAACCAGCGCGTCCCCGCCGCGGCGACCGAGGCCAACACATCTCAGTAGTCCTTACAGCAGTGTGAATGAATGCATCTTTACAACAATAGAAGCGTATCACCCCCTAGGGGAATGCTTAGTCATCTTTAATCACACGGGGCGCGCCCCCGGCCCGTCAGGGTGCAGACGATAGGGCAGAGTATGCTGCCACCTCACAATCGATCACTTATTAGCCAGCCTAACACCTCACCCTGGCGGCCCCAGACAGAACCAAGCTCGCCACCCTCAATGCTACAGTAATATTAGCCCAACCCAGTGGCAGCGCCCGGAACCAACACATCTCAGCAGTCGTTGCAGCAGTGTGGATGAATTCGTCCTTACAAAAATAGAGCCGTGTCACTCTTCCATCCATACATATATTATTGAACACTTGTACACTTGGGATAAAACAAAAAAACAAAGAAATAAGATGAGGCATGGCGATAAAGCCCAAACGAGCGAGTGATGATAACGTGAGGGTAAAACATGAGAAGGTCACCCTTGTCAGAGCGCAATGTGGCCATCATGTTTCGATGCGGCGATGGCGAGGGAGAAGGCAGCGACAGTCCTAGATGGTTCCAGCGATGCACAAGTTCGATGCATTGACAGCATAACAGCATATATGCATTGACAGCATAGAGAATGAACACATGGTTCGGGGGGTATAAAGTACACCCAGGGGCGAGAAAAATATAATGCCGGGTAAGTAAAAATAAAATAAATGATTATATCCGGACATTCAGGTGATTCAGGAAGGTGTACCCAGTACCAGGAAAAAAACTTTGCTAATTTGCAGCACATCTTAGCTACTGGCGAGCCTGACCATCCGGACCCAGCACAATCAATACATAATACCCCTGGTCGATGGGCCCGGCAACATAAGTAATAGGCATCCCGACAGCGCCATCAGATGTCATAGACCGACGTCACCCCGCGCCGCCACTCACGTCACCAGCAACATGCATCCATACACATATATTGCCAGTATAAAAAACATACACAAAGCATACACAGCTACGTAAATTAAAACATTGCAGTAATTCCCAAGAAACACATCTGTTATCTCACAGGTGCACTCCCCTCACCCCTCTCGCTTGGCATCATCGTCAGTATTAATTATCCTCATCAGACATCACTCATTTGCAGCCGCTGAAATGGTGGGACATGACATGGTGAAATGAATATAATAATAAAAAAGGTTAATGGAGAAATAAAAAATTAAATAACGTAAAATAAAGACGGGGATTGGGTGGCGTACAATAGATCGGTACCAGTCATCAATCATCCCAAGGGCACACGTCAATTACATTAGGGATTGAAAGCCCACCAACGCACACAAGCCGCTGTAGGCGGACCACGTCCGATGCCACCCCAGCGCCATCGAGCGGATGGCACACAAGGATCGTTACTGGCCGAGTGTGGCCAGCTCCCGATAGAGGGCCACGATACTGGCGCGAGGGTACAGCGGCGCCGCCTCTGAGAAGGGGGAAGGGGTAGTGGGCGCAGCCCGTCGTCACCCAGAGGCGACCACGACGGTCACGAAAGACCCAGCAGCATGCACCTGCGAAGCGAAGAGAAAAAGTTAGCCGAGGAGGGAGAGGAAAGAAGCATTTGGCGCCGCGTGAGATGTAGAGAGCGTTCGGTGAGATTTGGGCACAACGCAGCGCTGTTGGGGAGGACACTCAGGAAGGGGCAGCGGGGTGCCGGAGGCATGCCTGTGTTGACGCCGATAGCCGACCTACTCATGATGGCTCTGCTTTAATATCAAATTATTAGAATCATGCTTTAAGTGGCGGCCTGTGATGCCTTCCTCATTTTCGCTAATTTCTGACCTAACAACCTCAATTATATGAAGAAGAAAAAAAATCCCTTCTAAGATAAACTACCTTTTAACGCCTGCGCCAACCACTATCCTTAACGAAAGAGGACAGTTTTAATGTTCCTTCTTTTACTCAGTTTCTTTCTTTCTATACATAATTATCAATAAATATTTTCTTCACAACCTTTTTGAAGAACGTTTTACTGCGGGGATATCGTTGATATTTCGAATTTTAGAGGCGATAATTTGGTTCCAGCTTCGGGGGGCAGCAATGAACAGTGAAAATTTTCTATACATTGTTGGAGCAAAAGGGACAGAAAAATGACTATTCTGGCGGACCTGCCTCTGCAGATTTAACGGGTTTCGGACGTTGATTAAGTCTTTTAAAGGTGTAGGTAGAGTACCAGTTATTGCTTTATGGAGGAAGTTGAAGTTAACAAATTGAACTAGGTCATGGATTTTAAGTACACAGTATTTTTTGAAAATAGGGGCAGAGTGGGCGAGCCTGTCCGAATGATCAATTGTTCTTATCATTTTCTTCTGAAGCAGTAAAATTTTGTCTAATCTGTATTTGAAAGTATTGCCCCAGATTTCTAAGCCATAAAGAAGTCGGGGAAGGACGAGAGCATTGTAAAGCAGGAGAAGGTGATCAGAATTTAGAATATGTTGAGCTCGTCTAATTAAACCAATGTTCCTGGCAATTGAATTTTCTACTTGCTTGATATGGGTTCCCCACTTCAGATCCTCATCAATTTTGACTCCAAGGTAATTCGTTGAGCGACATCTTTCAAGCATTGTATTATTGATGTGGATAGGGATATTACTGCTGGAGGTGGGAAAGAGTTGATATACTGATTTTTTGGCGTTTAGTGTGAGTCTGTTACAATTTAGCCAGGTCGTTACCTCGAGAAGACTGGTTTATTTTAAGCTGTAGTTCAGAAGTGGTTTTGGCAGAGAAAAATAGGGCTGTGTCATCGGCAAAAAGAAGAAATTTCGGGTTTGCTGAGCTTTTATGTATATCATTAATATATAGTAAAAATAGAAGGGGTCCAAGTACACTTCCCTGTGGGACTCCGAGGGGCATGGAGGCAGGGGTGCCTGACATAGTTCCATTGATTTTTACAAATTGAGAGCGATTTGACAGGTAAGATTTGAAGAATTTCAAAGAAAGATTTTCAAACCCGTATAATCTTAGTTTTGACAAGAGAATTGAATGGTTAACCGTATCAAAAGCTTTAGAAAAATCTAAGTAGATGGCAGCACAGACATTCTTTGATACTAATGCAGAAGTGATATACTCTCGAAGAAGAGAAATGGGCATGTAAGTACTGTGGTTCGGCCGAAATCCAAATTGATGGTCATATATTATGTTGTTTTGGGAGAGGTAATTTACAACCTGTTCATAAACAATTTTTTCAAAAACTTTGGAGATAATCGGAAGAATGGAAATAGGCCGATAGTTTGTAAAGGCTGAAGCATCACCAGATTTGAATACAGGAACCACCACAGCAATTTTTAGTTTATCAGGGAAGATACCAGAAGCAAAGCAGAGATTGAATAGATGGGACAGGTGGGACGATATAGTTGGAGCAAGTAATTTCAAAATTTTTTAGCTGATTCCATCGTACCCAGCACCCGTATTTCCAAGAGATCGAATTATTTTTTCAACTAGGTAAGAAGATACTGGCAAAAATTAAATTCCGAGTTCATTTGATCACCAAGAAAATGAAGAGGATCTGAAGCGGGCTGCGGTATTTTTGCATCTAGGGAGGCAGCAATTTCGGAAAAGAATTTGTTGAAATAGTTTGCAATTTGGTGATTATCGGAAATGGAAGCACCATCATGGTGGAAAGTGTCAGGAAGGTCTTTTCTGAATTTATTTTTGCGGACGGCTGTGAGGAGAGTATCCCAAAGTTTTACTGGATTTGACTGATGTTCTAGTAATTTTCGTTGAAAATAAAGTTTTTGGGCAGTGCGTATGGCACTGGTGAGGTAGTTGTGGTAAGTCTTATAAGCTATGTGGTCTTGTCTATCTTTTGATTTAATGAATTTTTTTGTACAGATCATTTTTTTTGTTTATGCAGTGTAATAAGTGGTGGGAAATCCAGGGTTGAATAGGTACAGTTCTTCTATCAATTTTTTGTATTCGTAGTTTATTGATTTCAGAAGATATGGTTTCTTGAAGATGATTTGCAGCAATAATAGGATCAGTTATTGAAAAAAGTTTGCTAGACTAGAGGTCACATTCTGTATAAGAGCATTAGTTTTCCTAAAGTCAAATGGATGCTGGATGACTGAAGTTCTTTTAGGTTTCTCTAGTCTAGTGGAAAGTTGAAGCAATATGGGAAGATGGTCACTGATGTCCGCGGTAATGACAGATGAAGCTTGGATGATTGATGGGTCATTACAGAAGAAGTTGTCAATAAGAGTTTGTGAATTGCAAGTTACTCGTGTTGGGATAGAGATGCAAGGTAGGTAGCCTGATGATGCCAGCATGTTGAGGAAATGTCCTGTTGGTTCATGAGAATCTGACTTTAGAAGATCAAAATTATAATCGCCTCCCATTATGCAAGTTTTCTTTTCTTGTGAAATTTTGTCCATGGTGTCTTCAATGTAGTCAATAAACATAGTAGATGGGTAGGAAGGAGAACGGTACATAGAGCCAATTACAAGATTGAAGGGCAATGTTTGAGATATCTCTATGAAAGCAGATTGAAATGGGACAGACTGAGATTCTAGATCACCTCTCCTGCTATAGACTAATTGTCTACTAATGTAAATGGCAGCCCCCTTACCTTTAAATTCTGGAGGAGTTGAAACTTCTAAACAGTAGTCACGAAGAGAATAAGGGCTAGTACAATCTGGGGCAAGCCAGAGTTCGGTGAGAAGAATGATTTTGGGTTTTGGTTTGAGACGGGATACAAAATGCTCCAGTGAATCAAAGTTTTTGGGGAGGGATCTTATATTAATATGAAAAATTGAAACATCTTCAAGCACTGGGGCAGGCTGGGAAAAATCAGAGGGGGATAGGTATTTGCAGGAGTCTAGTATAGTTTTGAATTTACTAGAGATATGGTTCTCATCATCCAGGCAGGGAAAGTTTGGAGAGAATCGTGAATGGTTGCTAAGATATACTGGACCAGAAATGACTAACAAAGAAGTTCAATTCACAATGCAGAGAAGGTATCTGGGTGGGGGGGGGTAAGCTACACTGATGCAGTAAAGAGAAGCAAGTGTTTCACCAATGATAGGCACACAGGCCGGTGGACCAGCCAGTAAAGAGCAAAATAGATTTCAAATATCTCACAAATGTACTAGCAAAAGAAAGCCAAAAATAAAAATAAAATAAAATGCATAACAATGAAGTGACAATGAGGGGGAAAAAGAGCTGCAATCAAACTACTACTACAGAATGAAGTAACTACAGCCAAGGAAGTCTTACAAACTCAGACTTACAAAATAGAACAAGAAGCAGTGAGAGGAGATCCCACTTTTGCAGCACCCAGACTTGAGCTGGGGGCAGATCAGGCCCAACAGCAGTTCCATGCAGACTGCTGAGAGGGGAGCCCTGGGGATTTAGGTAAGTCAAATTCAACCACCTGGCAATTATGTGAGCAAAACAGTGTAAAAAAATTGAGTGGAACAGTGCTGTGGAGCCCAGGTCAAATCGATCAATAGCCAGAAAAAAAGGCCCAGTTCCCCTGTCCACAAGGGTGCAGCTGATCCACTTAACCGGAAGAATTAATTAATCAGCTGGAGGTGCAGAATTCAACCCCAGTATATGGCAAACACAGTGTGGAACACAGCTCTGCATGTAAGCCACAGAATGGAGTACAACACTACGGGTCATACAGTAAGGTAAGCCCAGCACGGAGCTAAATCAGATTTCAGGAATACATGAGAAATGACTGTGGACCCGAGTAAATTACTAACACTCATAACCAATGAGGTGCACCTACACAGCAACAAACAGAAGCAGCCTATACCTGGTCACTGGCTCCAGTAGTGGTCAGGGGGAAGATGGACGATATCTGTCCCCACCATCGGCAGATACCCGCCTCGTAATCAGGGGAAAGCTGGGCGGCTGAGGCTGGCCTCCACAGGAGCCGCACCCCTGCGGGGAGGAGGCAGGGCTGAGGGACATCTTAGGCTCCACCTGGTCAGGGGCTGCCGCTGACTGTCACCATCTCCAGCCCCACCACTCAATGTCACAGGACTGTCAGCTTGCTGAGCCAACACAGGTTCCCGCTCATTCCCTGACCCGCTCCGCAACTCAGACCCAGGCTCCACTGAAGAGGGACCAGGAGATCCCCCCAACCCAACATCACCATCGGTATCAGCCGAACCAGAACCCCCAGAGCAATGTTTGATGTTTCAATGTTTCGATGTTGGCTACACGCTCTCGTGCTGGACGGACGTGCTCCGACGAGCTCCTGCCTCGCTAATCCTCGCCTTGTTTACCATTCTGATCGCTAGGGGTTTAGGTCCGGTCAGTATTTTTTGTTGATTGATGTTCACTTTAGGATGCCATTGCAGCATTCGCCAGTTAGGGGGAAGAGGCGGCAGGTGTTATCAGCCACGCCTCGGCCTGATTCAGATTGTGAAGTAGCCAGGTCGCAGTATGGGGATGCGGAGATAGCTCCCATCCGTAGCAATGTTCCCTCTGGTGGTGGTGATGCACCCCCCGGAGATGAGGCGTCACACTCTAGAGTTGCACAGGTGGCGTCTGGCGATGGTTCGCCGACGCAGAGTGATGATTTGCCGACGACATCAGCGACGGTTCAGGGTCGAACAGGGCTCGACCAAGTTCGGAATAGTGGAGTGATGCGTCACTTTCGCCTACTGGAAGCGCATCTATTGTCGGTGAGTCAGGTGGTTTACTTTCTGTCCAAGTCGCTGCCCACTCGCGCACTGGGAGGAATTCAAAGGGTTTGTATATAGATACTGGAAAAAAGAGACCGGTGAGGTGCCCAAAAGTGTGACGAAAAGTGACCAAACCCTGAATCCTATATCAGGGAACTTCACGGGGGCAGTTGCTACTGCCATAAGATCCCTTCCGCTTGACCCTGATCTGTCGGTTTCTCCTTCGCTTCAACTCAGTCAACCAATCAGTGATGAAAATTCTGTTCCTCCAACCACATGCATAGGGGGCTCTGGCAAAGTTGTATGTGGGCTCGAGGTAAGAGATGGTCAGATGGGCGTCCTGTGTGATCTTTGTCACCGCTGGTATCATGCCCTTTGCCAGGCAATCACAAAGCCAGCATACAATGCACTAAAAAAACACAGCGCCATATCGTTCATATGTCAGGCATGCAAAGCACATACCGGCAGACCAGCTGCTTCTGGCTCTGGACGGGATGCCTCAGTTGGCATTTTCACTTTTTCTGGTGCTCCTGTGACCCTGCCTACAGCTGACATTGGCATTCAGGTTAGCAGTCATGTGGCTCAGTTGCATGAAGGCCCTGACAAGGATCGTGACCTGATGGAGGTTAAGATAAGCGAGCTGAACACAACAATGAGAGACAGGCTGACACAACTTGACACTGCCCTGAGGGATCATATCCAGCTTGTTAGTGCTTCCATGAGGCAACAGGAGCAACAGTCCATGGAAAGTGCCAACATGATGAAACGCGTTCTGAAGGAAAGTGTGGCTCACAAGGCTTCCTATTCAGAGGTCCTGCAGAGTACCTGTGAAAAGATGGTGAACGATGTAAAGGAGAAGCTGTCGTATCCACCTTTGCACACTCAGGGAGGCAAATCTGTGACTCCAAGGGAGGCACAGACCATATCCAGGGTCTTTGATGGATTCATGGACAAGAATAGACGCTCACGCAACCTTGTCATTCACAACCTACCTGAGCAAGAAGGGATCTCACAGCTGGAGCGGTCTCATGCAGACATTCAGCTATTCCAGTCCATGATCCGTGATGCACTGAAGCTAAATGTGAGGGCCACCAGGTCCTTTAGGGCTGGTAAAGCTGTCCATGTCAGGGACAGGCTGCTAATAGTGACCCTTGAAAACGAGGACTGGAAGTTTGAAGTCCTGAGAATGGCTGCTCAGTTAAAGCTCACTCACAAGTGGAAAAGAGTGTTCATAACTCCAGACCTTACTTACAAAGAAAGGCAGGAGCAAAAGGTGCTTAGGGAGGAGTTATGGAGACGTCGCAAGGCTGGTGAAAATAACCTCACCATCAAGCGTGGAAGGATTGTCCCATCAGGTGTGGCACAGGCCCATCAAGCAAGCTCTATTAGGGGCCAAATGCATCAGGGGCAGCTGAGCACCAAGGTCAATTAGCAGAAGCATGCAGTACCATTGTTAAGACTGTGGTTGATTCCAACTCTGATGGGGCAAGATCTGCATCCCCTGCTGAGGTTCCTCCAACAAGGGGAATGACTGAAACAGGGACAGGCTCTGAGGGATCTGCGACACCAGGCCTCAACTCCCAAGCCCGTGTAGGGAACACAGCTTCTACTACCAACCTGAGTCTACCAAATCACCCAAATCAAGATTGACGTCCAAGGATGCAGGAAATGAGGGACCTCAAGGTGTGGTATACAAATTGTGACCAATTTGTTAACAAACGTGAAGATTTTGCCATGGCGATAAGTGGAATTGAGCCAGACATCATTATGGTTACTGAGGTAATTCCCAAGGCACAGCGTCTCCCAATTTCTCCTGCTCTTCTGGCTCTCCCAAATTTCAATACATTCACAAGTTTTGATCCACATCAAGTAAATCTAGGAAGCAGCGGGCAGCGAGGTATCACCATCTATGTCCGCACTACAATCAAGGCATCACAGATTAAGCTGACACATTTTCCCCATATTGAACACCTTTTTGTCCAAATAAGGCTGCTTTGCAATGATGTTCTGTTCTTGGGATGCTTCTATCGTAGTCCAACGGGTGATGGCCACCTCAGCATGTCTTCCTTTTCTGACTTGCTCTCAACTGTTGGAGAGTCATCACCATCACATCTATTGCTTACAGGTGACTTTCCACGCAGCCGACCCGGGTTCAAGGCCCGGCGGCTTCCCTGAACAAGGAGCAAGCTGGCTCCCGAGCAACCCTTCCAACAGGGAGAGAGTTGGCGACGCCATATGACCCTGGCAGTTGGTGCGTCGATAAGCCCCAATAATTATTATTATCAGGTGACTTTAATTTCCCTCAAATCAACTGGGCAGGTAACTACTCAGAAGCCAGCCAAGGACACCCCTCTCACAGACTTCTAGATATTGTTCATGATCATTTACTTTTCAACATGTCACCAAACCTACACGCTACTCCCCAGGTCAGAGTCCAAATATTCTAGACTTGATTTTCTCCAATGAAGAAGCCATGGTGAGCAATCTTGACTACTTGCCGAGCATTGGTAGAAGCGACCATGTTGTACTGCAGTTTCACCTGAAGTGCTATGTCTTTCGGCAAGGGAACAATGCATCTGTATGGAACTTCAAGAGAGCCAATTTTGAGCTCCTTAACCACATGATCCTTGAAACTGATTGGACATGTATGGAGAACATGACTGTGGAATCACTTTACAGCCTGTTCCTGGCCAGATTAACAGAGGTCACTGGCACATGCATCCCAAAGGTTATTGCTAGAAGGAACTCAAAGAACTTATACATGACACGTGCAGCTCTGAAGCTTAAAGACAAGAAACACCAGCTGGCCAGAACCTTCTTCCACACTCAGGATGCTGTTGATTTGGCCAGGCTTAAGGCATGTGGCAATAGGTTGAGGACTCTCACCCGGAAACTGCACCAAGATTTTGAACACAGCCTAGCAACTGATATTAAATCAAACCCGAAGGCCTTCTGGAAGTATGTGGGCTCAAGACTAAAGACAAGAAGCTCAATTGAAGAGCTTCTTAATGATAGAGGTATTCTAGAAACGGAGGACAGTGCTATAGCAAAGCTATTGAACAAGTATTTTGCGAGTGTATTCACAACGGAAGACATGTCAAGTTTCCCAACATTCGAAACAAGATGCACTGGTCCATTTTTGGAAGACATCACCATTTCACAGGATATTATTAGCCGCAAACTTAGGTCACTCAAGATTACAAGTTCCCCGGGCCCCGACCAGGTCCACTCTCGGATACTTCATGACGCATCTACATCACTATGTGTGCCATTGTCTATTATTTTCAGGAAGTCATTGGATGAAGGTGAGGTACCAAAGGAGTGGAAGCTCGCAACGGTGGTGCCTATCTTCAAGCAAGGAAACAAGCAAGATCCTGGCAACTACCGTCCAATAAGCCTAACCTCCATTCCCTGCAAGGTTCTCGAGTCTATTGTTAAAGATGCTTTGCTGCACCACCTAGTTTCACAAAACCTCCTGTCCCCACATCAATATGGCTTCCGTCCCAACCGCTCTTGTGAGTCCCAGCTTCTCGAGGTTCTCAACAACTGGACCAGGCTTCTAGAGGAAAACAAACCAGTTGATGCTATCTACCTTGACCTGCGTAAAGCCTTCGACTCGGTCTCCCACCAGCGACTGATCATGAAGCTTAAATCATATGGCGTCCGAGGCAAGATACTTCAGTGGATTGAGAGCTTCCTAGCCCATCGATCGCAGCGCGTCATCGTCCGGTCGTCTTTCTCTGATTGGGTCCCGGTTGTGAGTGGAGTACCGCAGGGTTCGGTCCTGGGGCCGCTCCTCTTTTGGTTTATATCAATGATTTGCCTGATTGTGTCTCCTGTGGAATCAGCATGTTTGCCGACGACACGAAACTGTATGCCAGTGCTAGCTCTCAGCCTTCTGTAAATGCCCTCCAGTTAGACATTCAGAATGTACTCCACTGGTCACTGAAGTGGCAAATGCCCTTTAATAACAACAAATGTGTTGCCATTCACATCGGCAATCTGAACAGAGGGCACACCTATGTGATGAACGGCACGTTCCTCCAGAATATTGAGGTGGAAAAAGATCTTGGGGTGCTAATTGACACCGAACTGAAGTTTAAACAGCAAGCAGCCTCAGCTGTTCTGAAAGCCACTAGAGTACTCGCGGTTGTTAAAAAGTCCATGGCTTATCTTGATGCACACACGCTTCCTATTCTGTATAAATCACTCGTCCGCCCTCTTCTGGAATATGGCAACGCGATTTGGGGCCCGTTTAATAGGGCTGAACAAATTCTCCTGGAGAGGGTTCAGCGGCGTGCCACTCGCATGATCGGTTCTCTTCGGGGAATTCCCTATACAGACAGGTTGCGTATCCTCAAGCTCCCATCGTTGTACTACAGAAGGCGACGTGGCGATATGATTCGAGTGTACCAACTTGTCCATGGGATAACCGACCAGGATTATGCCCATTTCTTCGCACTCGACACCCAAACTCGCACTCGGGGCCATCCGTGGAAGCTTGTTAAGCCGAATGCAGTCTCCAGGGTTAGGCGTAACTTCTTCGGTGCCAGGGTAATCAACGATTGGAACTCTCTACCATTGTCGGTTGTCGCAGCTCAAAGCCTGAATCAGTTCAAAAATCGACTTGACGCTCATTGGGCCACCTTCATGTACCAAGTTCCTGAACTTGTCTGATACCGATGAATCCTATCCTCTTGCCTCAGGAGGACAACTTCTTAGCCACCCTCAGGTCTCTTTTCCTGAGGAGGATCGCGCCGAAACACTGATATCCTGAGCTCGTCGGAGAATCGGAGCCAGCGGGCCATTGTGGTCCCCAAAATTTCCGAAATCGTTAGGTAAGGTAAGAGGCCAGCCCCACAGGGGCAGGCCCAGGCAGAGCAAGGGACCCAGTATCCCTGAGCCCTCCAGCACTAGGTAGTCCAGAATCCAAGCCAGCAGCAGCAGACACAGGAAGTGAGGCATCCGTGCCAGAGACCCGGGGGCAGACTCACCTAAAGTGCCACCACCGGATGGGGAATCACCAGCAGGGGCGGCGGAAGATCCCCGAGGCGCCACAGAAGCAAGAGACCCACCATCAGCAGCATGTTCAAGGGGTCCACGAGATCCCCTTGGACTGCCGCCCTCCACCACGTGAAGTCCTCCCATATCACGAGGTGCTTCACGCGGGCGTACAGCAGTAGGCAGCTCAGTCACCCTGCCAGAGGAGTGGGGCACATCAACTCCACCCGCCTCAGATCGCACAACCCCACAAAGTCTCAGGATATCAGCCCTAGAAGTTCCAACCATGATCTCAGTGGGCCCAGAGCTGCCATGGAGCCTCACAAAGATGCGCCCGCTACTCGTGTAGTAGGATTGGAGGGGGAGTTGACACCCGGGGTATACAGGTCCCGTAGGATCCTGACAACCTCCAGTCTCTCCGCAGTCAGACTTTCATGGACAATCAAGCCATGACGTACTGGTTTAGTTCGGCGGTTATAGACAAGCATCCTCTGTCCAAGGTATGCAAATCTCATCAGAATAATCTTCTTGTTACGGAGCCGATGGCAAGCTGTTATTTCAGGAGGAGCCACATGGACACCAAGAAACTCATTTACCAGGTTGCAGGCCAAGAGGCGAGTATCCTCACTTTCCCCAGGAGGTGGAATCACTTTTCCAGTGAGCAGAAGGGTGAACTTTCTGCTGTACTGTGCCTGCTCCTCCAGGGACATGGCAAGCTTTTCCTGACAAGCAGATAGGGACCTGTGCTCTCCTGAAAGCTGGGCCTGAGCCTGGACCACAGAGGAGCAGCTCCTATCCAGAGTAGCAAGGCCATTCTCCACTACCTCTCCTCTATCAGCATTCTCAGAAATCTTAAACTGCATCTCAGTTACTTCAGAGCGCAGTTCCTTAAGTTCCTCCTTGGCCTTTTGTAGTTCACTTCTATAACACTCTACTTCTTCCCTCAGTCTTTCTACAGCGTTTTCTAAATATTTGATTGTAGGCTTTACAGGTTTCATTGTTAAGTGGTACCAATCAGTATGGGAATGGAATAGAATAATAATTCACACCTAGCTGCACATCCACAAGTGCCTATCTATCATGCGGGTGAATCAAAAACACCATGTCGTAGGTCGGAAATGAGGCAAGTCCACCAACCCTATGCTACCTACCTAGACATAAAGGAGCTTATACATTTCCTCATCAAAAAAATGACAAAATGAGAAACCTGGTAATAGAATCCGAGAGCCAGATCAGAGGAGTGTAAAGACAATTTGACTACCTATGCCAATTTCAGATTTCCTGATGTCAGCTGCCCAGAAAAAGGAGGCAGATCCCCACAGGGTAAAGATGGAAGTGCAAGTAGGGCCTCAGATATCAAACAACAGAGGGTAGGCGATGCTCGACCTGAAGGGGAGCCAGCCAGTTTACCAAAGCGGCAACTAAATTTTGGGTTATGAAGTCCTGTGGAATGATACAAGAATAATCAGGTTCTACACAAAAAAACACTTGTTAGATCAGAAAAACTAGTCCAGCGGATCTACTTGGGTAGGTAGGTACCTACTTCTTGCTAACCAGACATCAACATAGACCTAGCCTAGTCCTACTCCCTAAATACAAAAAAACAAAGAATTACGAGCCAAAATAAATAACATATACAGGTATCATTCAAATCAATAACCTAACCTATTATCATTACAGATATACCTAATTACGACTTTACAAGCAGTGGCCTCGCCCCTAACCTTACCGATCCAATGCACAAGGCGAAGCAAAAGATGGCGGCTCAGTTGCGCTCGGCGCAGACCACAAACTAAAGTTGACAAACTGTAAACAAAACTTAAAATGTACACTTTTGTAGTAAGCACTTAAGCAGTAGAATAGAAATTGGGCACGGGAATGCCCAATGCCCATCTACCGATAGTCCATAGGGTAAGCCAGCGGGGCGCAGACGATAGGGCAGGCTAGGCAGCCACATTACACTCGATCACTTATTAGTCCGCCGAAACCATTGCCCCTGGCGGTCGCCGACGGAATCAAAAGCGCCCCCCGCGGTGGCCACGGGAACCAACTCAGCAGTCCTTACAGCAATGACCACTCTCGATTCGACGGTAATATTAGTCCACCCTAGCGGCGGCGCCCGGAACCAGCGCGCCCCTGTCACATTCCCAATTGAACATTCCCAATGTTCAGTGACCTGCAGCTCCCTAGGCTTTGACCTGCCCCGAAAATAATTGTCATTATAATGAAAGAGCAACTCAAGAGGTGTTCTACAAACTGTTTCTAGCTATCTTAGTTTCTGAGGTAAATGAGGCTTTCTTAGTACACCTCATTTTAACAGTTTTGACCTATTTTGACCTCTGGTGACCTTGATATTGACCTGACGAGAAACATGACCGAAGTATTTTCGATATCATTTTTGATGAGCTTTCGATTGCTGTTTTGCGCTTTTCTAGCTCTCTTAGTTTTGGGATCGTAGGGTTCTTTTTGCCCCCACCAAGGCGAAGGTGGCTCGTTCCCGCCACCGGGGCAAGGGTTAAGTCGAAGTCTGATGCCCCGCCCCCACTAAAATTAGCTATACTGCTTACATAATGAACCCTGCCAGGGGGCGAAACTCCAGCAAAAGCGCTTGTGCCATAGCCCGCATATCGGTACTGGGGCGTCGCAAAAGCCACCGCTAGGGTGGCGCACAGCAGAATCACCAGCTTCATAACTGGAAAAGGGCTTCAGGCTCAGGTGAGCTCACTTTCAGGTTGTATCTAGATAAACTGTTTGCGGACAAAAGTGATACAAATGCCTCGTGCAACAAAATTTGTTGAATATTTTTATGGGAATGTTACTTTTTCCATATAATTTCGATTACAATAAGTTAGTGTATCATGGCTCGCAGCATATTAAAAAAGTTGACTGATATATCAGAACGATCCAATTGAAACTTCTGGGACATTTTTAAGTCAATTTCCCGCGTGCCAAAAACATAACTTTTACCATTTCGGACAATCTATAGACAATTGAAGACAATTACAACAGGATTTTAAAACTCATCAGCCTTTCCCTTTTACACAAAAACTGTTTTTTTAGTTTCAGTAACAAGTAGTGGAAAAAACGATCGTCATTAAAATATTGATTGTGTAGCTCACCGCAACAGGAAGAGAAAGCAGCAGCAACTGTTACCACCCGCCGTCTGCAGTTTTGGACCCAGCAATCAACTGATGCCTCCCTTGTTACTGCATGACTTTATGTCTGCAACATTTTCGAAAGACCAATGTAAAATCCGTTCAGCTTACTTGGAGCTGGATACTTGCTTGACGAGGCTGCTGTCACTTGTACGCACAAGGCGTTGGGGAGGAGCTCACGTTGAGACGATGGTCACAAGATAGTGGCGGATACTTCCTTTTGCACTGTTGTTATTCCAGATACCGAGCTTCTCTTTTCTGGTCAAGTCCTAGGTGACATTACTGAGAATTAGCTGTATTTGTTTCAGCAAGAGTATTTTCAGATGCACATTGTTACCGACACTTATCCTTGCAGTGGCAGTTTTATCATGGGCAGCCAAGTGCTAGAAAAACAACTCGTTATGCCATGTGTCGTGCACATATCATCAACTGATCTTTGACTGAATAAACTTTTCATTGTCACTCAAAAGGCTTAAATAAAGAACCTTGAGACGAACTACTTTATTTGAAATTATTGTATGCATCTGGAGGCATGACGCATTAACAAGTCCTCATCAACAGCATACACAAAACGGCTTTTACAAATATTAAAGAAATAAAGTATGCGGAGAACAGTTAGCAGCAGCATTGTTATTATGAGCTCAGTGGTAAACATGAGCTCAGAAATAAACAATACAGATAAAATAAATCCGGAATTTTAGCTTCACATTCGTAGTCAGCATTAATTTCTGCGCTAGGATTAATGTCAGTTCGTTGCTAGAATTGACAAACTTTTGAAAAGTTATGAAAACATATTTTGTGTTTAGCATATGTTTCATATATTTCATAATTGCCATATCAATTCTTATTAGTATCCCTCGCCCCGCCGGGGAGGGGGCATCGATGCCCCACCCCTAAGGTTTTTCCGGGATAGCAGAAAAACGACGAAACGCAGGACCGCAGTTGAGGGCTCTACCTCTCACCACATCATTTTCCCACCATCCCTTAAATTGTTTACCCCGGGTCACCCAAGGTCAGGTCACCAGGCGAGGTCAACCAAGGTCACCTCACTTCAACTTTTGAGCTCTATCCCTGCTTCATGCATTCGCTGCTGCGCTAAAGGTGTCAGACGAGGATAAGTAGATGCAGTGGTAGATACAAAGGGGGCTAGAGGGGCTCAAGCACCCCTGAAATGTAAGTGTACACATGTATATATTCAAATATACAAAACAACTATACACATGTATAGGGGATGAGGTGGCTTATTGGATAGCACCCTTGTCTTCTAAGCCACCGGTCCCGGGTTCAAGTCCCGGCGGAGCCTCTGAATAAGTCGATCTGATCCCCAAAATCCCTCCCAACAGGGTGAGGGTTGGCGACGCCGTATGACCCTGGCAGTTGGTGCGTCGTTAAACCCCAACAATTATGATATACACATGTATAGTTTCAAATGTCTACAGTAACCGTGCCCAGTGTCATTAGTAATTGCATAGCCAGTCTATTAGGAGGCAATGGTGAAGGAAGCTCGAGCCCCCAAAACCCCTCAAAATGAAGTCCTGCATCTTACCTGTATCTTCTCAGTGGGTTGCGGACCAAAGTACGTAAGGAAGAAGTTCGCATGCCTAAAGTACATATAGATAAAGTACGTACGTGTATAGTAATCGTAATGGAAAAAGTTCGTAGGAAAAAGTTCGTAGGGGTTAAGGTACGTAGGGATAAAATGTTCGTAATGGAAAAAGCTCGTATGGAAAAAGTTTGTACGGGTTAAAGTACGTAGGGGTAAAATGTTAGTAATGTAAAAAATTCGTATAGGAAAAGTTCGTACGGGTTAAAGAACGTAGGGGTAATATTTCGTAATGTAAAAAGTTCGTACGGGATGAAGTACGTAGAAGCAAAATGTTCGTAGGGATAAAATGTCTCGTAATGACACAAATTCGTATGAGCAAACATCCTAGAGGTAAAATATTCGTCATCAAAAAATCGTGTGGAAAATTACACGGCATCAAGTACAGAGGTAATCAATCACCTGCCCGCATCTCACCGGACTTTCAAATAGCTCGCGCGCAGTGGCGGATATCTATGACCACTGACCAGGGGCGTCGCCACCGGGGGTCCTGGAGGACCGGGCCCTCCCGCTCTCGGAAAGTGGTGGGGCGGGGCCAGCCCCCCACTTTTGGTTGGAAATACTATTGAAAATGCCACGTTTGAGTGAAGATAGGGCTTCATCACGAGCCCCAGTCCCAGTCCCAGCCCCAGCCCCCTCCCCCTCCTAGCGCCGGCCCTCCCACCCGAAAATCTGTGGCGACGCCCCTGTCTATGGACACATTTCAGGGGGTCTAGAGGGCTTGAGCTCCCCCCCCACAATTACCTGCACTGAACATATCCCAGCCTATGCATTTATTATGTGGTCCAGGGCCTATCGGGGGAGGGAGGAGTTGGAGCCCTTTAGCCCTTTGGATCCGCCGCTGCTTACGCACCGATTTCCGCGGAAACCACGAAAACACGGAACCACGGGACCACGGAAACAACGACAGACCTAGTAGAAGCTACCTCTCAAGGAAATGATCGCCTTCCTGCGGGGGAGTGAATATTCCTGCTCGACAGACCTAGTGTAAACGCCTTTTTCAAAAATTTATCCAGCCTTTGGAGGGCCGAAAGAGTTTCCCCTCCAACGTTTTGGAGGCCATGGCCGGAATGCCCCCCTGCGTCCGCCAATGTGGTTGAGCAAAAGTGAAAACTTCTTCAAAATTGAGATATGTACTTTTGAAATACAAACTTTGTACCCTACGTACATACATTTGCTTACGTACATACATTTGCTTACGTACTTTTGCTCACGTACTTTTGGCATACGAGTTTTATACCCTACGTACATTTGCTTACGAACTTTTGCGTACGAAGTTTATCCACACGTACTTTAGCCATACGAACTTTGGTCCGTAAATCCTTCTCAGTAGATGTGGGCAATTAGTCTGGGCTTGGTCAAGTTATATGTATTATTTGACACCTTTAATTAGAGGGGGAATGCCGATGATTGTCGATATTATCCGTACAATGACCCGTCGGCGATCGACGTCCTCGACTGACCCTGGTGTCATGATGCCAAGCAGCGCTTTTTTATAGGTTTTTGATGGAGGGCGGGAGCGGCTATTGGGGGACACGATATGAATATCACGTTTCTCGCCTTTTTAACGGGTTTTTATGGTGTGCGTGCGTGCGTGCGTGCGTGCGTGCGTGCGTGCGTGCGTGCGTGTGTGTGTGTGTGTGTCTGTGTGTGTGTGTGTGTGTGTGTGTGTGTGTGTGTGTGTGTGTGTGTGTGTGTGTGTGTGTGTGTGTGTGTGTGTGTGTGTGTGTGTGTGTGTTTGTGTGTGTGTGTGTGTTTGTGTGTGTGTTTGTGTGTGTGTGTGTGTGTGTGTGTGTGTGTGTGTGTGTGTGTGTGTGTGTGTGTGTGTGTGTGTGTGTGTGTGTGTGTGTGTGTGTGTGTGTGTGTGTGTGTGTGTGTTCGATATCAACGTTTTAGACAAGAAAAGAACAGAGTACAGCGGCACACATCATTATTGGTCTGCACGGCGAAATTAAGACGTTGTTTAAGGACCGTGGTCAGGTTTTTGCCTGTTGTTTCATAATTTGTTTCATCGAAAAACGTAGTTTATTCTCAGATTTTTATATGAACCAAGAGCGATGAGCTGAGCTTTTTATGCTTCGAGTTTCATTTTGTTGTTGGAAAAGCAGTTTGAAGGTATGAGGAGGTTGTGTTCCACATTGGAGGACCCAGGAGCACTTTTTGGAGGGGGCCAAACCAACGTTTTGGGGGGTAAATCGAGAAAAATCTCGAAAGCATAGAATTTGTAAAGATAAACGGCCAAAATTTCGGCCTTTAGGGGACAAAATATACTATTTTGGGCTTTGGAGGTGGGTTGCGGCTCCTTTGTCCCCCCTCCCTTAGATCCGCCAGTGGTGTTGCATGACATTTACGACGCTCCGACCGCACCAGAACGCCCCAAAACAATTACCTGAATGTCATCGTGGAGAGTATCCTCAACCATACGTGTTATCGAAGTCAGCATTACGGCAAGATTAGCTAACCTTCGCCTTCAAGTGACGCATACACACACATGTATAAGGCGTGAAGGCTATCCGATACCAAAGTGGGACTGCAGCGCTCGCCCGATAGCGCTCATGGCCCCAGGGGTGGATCTAAGCTAAACGTTTGAGTGGGGGGGCAATCAGGGCAAAATCATGACAAACGTATTCTATAGAAAACAATCGGTCCCAACAGGTTAAAACTAGGTTAAATTTGACCACCTGGGGCTGTTGGCGGGACTGCCCCCCTCTGTATCCACCCCGGCATGGCTCAATGGCGCTCCAAGAGGATCGTGATTTGTACCGTTATTCAATCATGGAACAGCTTGCACGGACCTTCCTTGGGCGGATGATCGTGCGAAAATGCAGATAAAAGGGCGCGAACATTTTATGAAAACTAGGTTTTTAAATTACCAATACAAATAGTTTTTAGCTCAACAAAATACCACATCATCAGTTATAACACATCAGCCCCGTGCGACAAAATAACCAGCACCGCCGCGCTGCTATCTTTACAACCAAATACTGGACAAAAGCTGCGATAAGGATACGGAATATTACAGCACAACGGCGGTGGAGTCTCCGCGCGTCGGACGGGGAGCCCGGACCGGAGCAACCCTCGAAATCCATCGGCTCCCTGAGTAGAGCGAGGCACTGAAGATAACGGCGAGGGATATCTGGTGAGAGAACACACTACCGGCTAATCAATGGACATGCCATATTTTTTCAAATAGAATTGGGTGTGGATCCCATGGAAAGTGTAGTATTCCTCCTCTTACACTCCGATGGAAGTTATTTAGTATGGTTTAGACAATCACTTTGCCAGGAATTATTTTAGTACCAGTACATGACAGTAAATATGTAAATGACAGCAAATAAGTAACTTGAAGTATCTGAGAATAAATTTCAAAACAGTGTTGACAGAATACTTCCGCACCAAGGAATCACAATGAATGTAGATAGTGACTGCCGCGACCAGTACAAACGCGGCGTGTTCACAGCCTTCATTAGAAGAGCCCTCAAACACTGATCCACCTATCAAAAGATGGATGAAGAGCTGAACCGTACAAAACTGGCTTTTAGTATACAATGGCTGCAAAAATCATGACATTGACGCTGAAATAAGCAGACGACCATCGGAAAGTGAAGAAAAAACTGAGACAGTCGGTACAAAGACGGACTACATCTACTACAGGAACAACGTGAGCAGTGCACACAAAACAGACGGAAGAATGCTGAAAGGGAATGTTGCACCTTTATAACGTGATTTTAACTGAGATAGATAACTTGTAAAGATGCCGGAAAATCCTGTACTTAACATATCATTTGTCTTGAAACTCAAGATTTCCTTGGATAAAAGCTTAAACCTACCTCTTTAGCACAAATCAAACACACAAATCTACCCCAGCCAGGCGACCACAGTTGTCAGCTTTTGGTGTGACGACAGCGCTGGCGTTCCGGCGAATAATCAGTCAATTGAAGCCCTTGAAGCCTATTGAATATGGTAGTAATTGCCAGATTATGACGTCATCCACAGGCAGAAGTTTATTTTTCACCCTAGTGGACCATTGTAGAAATAATATTGAGCTCATTGTACATCTTTCGGAGAAATAATGAACGTTTTAATTATTTTCGGCTAATAATACGCCTAATTACACTAAATTCCTGGATTCGACCAGGGTGCCACATTCCCTTTAAGGATATCATTAGGCACAACGTAGAGTGCAAAAACCAAGAAAGGCTACACGCAACCTTGTCATGCCAAACAAGCCAGTCGAGACAGCGTCGCTGAAGCGCACCAATGTGGTGTACGAATTATCATGTCCACATGACACGCCGAACACTACATTGGTGTAACTTCAACGACAATGTCTCGACGGCTTACTATGCATTTGCAAGATGGATCCATTAAACAACACATGAAAATTGAAACCCAATACAGAACTCACGAGGCAAACAACGAGGCAAAAACAGTCCAGAACACCCACATTATGGCTTCCACCAGCGAGACACGGAGCACTAGCAGTCCTTGAAGCACTACACATACACGGACAAAAGCCCTCACTCAACTGGCAGATCCACGCATACCGGAGACTTCGCCGTTGGCAGTGGTGTGTACGAAAAGGGCCCAGGCGGTGTCGAGGTAAGGGAGGGAACATGAGCTTGGTTGTTTTCCGGAGCTCCAACTACAAGGTTGAGGGGGGACAGAATTGCCACTCCATTTGGGTGTATATGTTACAGGGGAAAGTGCGAAATCCGTGAGTTCGCGAACTCCCTAGGGATTTTGCGAAATCACTGACCAGCCAGTGAGCTTGCGAAATCCCTAAGGAGTTCGCGAAATCCCTGGGTGACCAGGGAGTTCGCAAAATTCCTGGCCTTAGAAGTCAGGGAGTTCGCGAAATACCGGATCAACACTCAGGGAGCAAAGGTGCAGAAACTTGCCAACTCGGCTACCGGAGTTTGTGACACATTTACAAAAATTGAGGCACATAATTGTGACAAAATAGCAATCCTGACTGTATGGCTCAAAATCAAACCACATATTTTCGAAATAGAGAATGAAGCGTGTAGGGAATATTTTAACTTAGCAGCTCTGTTCTTCAATTGCACAGCGTACCATTAGTGATACAATATTGGTACTGTGTTCAGTTTCTACTAAAACGAGGGACCCCACTGCAGAAAACCCGCAAACCGCTGTCACAGTTGCCAGATTTTAACAT
The DNA here is from genome assembly GCA_034440635.1 of Lepas anatifera. NCBI lineage: Eukaryota > Metazoa > Arthropoda > Thecostraca > Lepadidae > Lepas > Lepas anatifera. The sequence goes on along the minus strand of JAOTON010001752.1, from coordinate 69,383 downwards.
GCAGCCCAATGGTGCCGATTGTTAGTAGTTTGCAGAAAGTTGTCGCCTAGATACCGGAAACGTGACAGTCAATTTTTCGAGAAATACACGATTGTGGGCATATTTAAGGCATTAACGATAACGCAGATATTTCACCAAGTACTTCTCTGTCCATTTTTTTCAGGTTAAATCAGATTTACAGTTTGAGTCTCTTCGATTTAGCGGCCCCTATTTCTTCGAATTTAGTATTAAGTACGCCTAAAAGCTACTAATAAAAGTACTAAGTAAGTGAAAAAATAAACATAGCTGGGCAGCAATTCTACTTAAACTGCGCAACAGCGACAAGACAAGTTAGAAATGTTTATGTTATGTAGAGCCTGCCAAAAATTTAAACAGGCCGGAAGCCACTTATTTTGAGGGTATATTCATCAACGCATTTGGTAATGTTGATTTCTTCGCAGACTCGGGCTACACATTTAAAACTAATGCTATCAAATTCACGGCAACCTTAGGAACTTTCTCAGGATAGGCATTTGTGCAAATGTTGAACGTTATGGATGTTCGTGGAATGCTTCCATTGCTGAATGTATTTATTGTCTGACTTTACTGTTTTAAATCACATGACTGCATCGGTTTTGGGCAATGCCTGTTGATTTTGTTTACCAATACAGAATACAGAATACAGAATTAGGTATATTTGAGATAAGTGCAAGCTAAAACTAGCTAGCATAAATATTGCTGCCCATGGCTTATCTAAGATTAATGTAGGCTATTGGAAGACTGATGCACTTTCCCATATCAAACTTGGGTTTTCATTCCTTGGCCTGCTTGTTTCTTAGCTTATTTGTGCCCTAGATTGGTTAGATATATTTGGAGCTGGAGGAAGTTGGGAGAGTTGGCGCCAGCAACAGGTTGGCAACAACAGTGATTCAGGTGAGTTTTCATGACCAAATGATCATATCAATATTGTACAGATGGCAAATGTGTGCTAATGCAGTCCTCTACAAAGTGTTAATACCCACACTGGAGAGGGGCCTGGAACTAACGTGCACTGAAGGGGGCCGAGTAGACCCCATTCTTATCTCAGAAAATCACAGCAAATCTCAGAAAGAAATAGACTTCGAAAAACGCTGGTTGGGGGTGTGTTGCTTACTACCAGTGGTGGTAAGCAACGCACAGGACCTGAACTGCATGGAGTTAAAGCAGGATTTTGACTACACTGGATCTTCTTTGGTATGTGAATTCCAATACCTCTGTACCTATTAGGCCAATAGACATAATTTTACATATATGCAGGCTAGTTGCCTCAGAGTTTTTACTGCAAGAAGGAATGACCAGGCAGGTGATGATCGTGATGATCGTGAGTGGGAGGCAAATTTTAAGCATTTGATGTGTTTATAAAAATGCTACCTAAGGTCCACTTTACCAAAACATTTTAAGTAGATCCAAATACTATGTTGACATTGACATTTTTCCCTTTTGTTGATATGTGAGATAGAATCTTAGTGGGGGGGAGGGAAGCTGTGGTTAGAGTTCCCAATTGTGTGTACATGTACGCTCCCATTAACAGATAGGTATGTTCCCAATAATGACTATTTTCATGATAATTGCTACATTTAATCATGTGGAAAAGTACCATAATTGGAAACACTCCTTCCAAAAATGTAAACTTCTTCAAAAAGGGAAATGCATGTCATTGGGGGAAATTGCGGTCAGAGTTGCCAATAATACTTATGACCCCAATATTGGAAAAAATGACCCATAATTGGAAATTTTCCTTCCAAAAACAAAAACATGATCTATAAATGAAAACTCAGTTTACTACTTTCATGCTGTAATGGTTTGGTACTAGAACCTTGTCTGCTGCAAAAAGTAAGAGACAGGTAGATGACATTCAGCATATTGGAAATAGTATTCAAGTATACAATTATTATTTCCAGCTCTGTGTGACAGAGAAGCCATACGTCGCATTGAATTTGTGACAGCCAGCATACTTTCTGCACCTCTGTCAGGGAGTTCGCAAATTCCCTGAAATTGATTAACCTTCGCCCGGGTGGGGGTCTTTTTAGACCCCCCTCGGGTTTTTCCGAAGTGACCAAAAAACGGCGGCGCGCAGCGCCGCCAAACTTGGGCTATCTGTTCCTTCATCATTTTTACATGTTTCCTGAAAATTTTGGCTCAAGGTCATATCAGGTCAGGTCACCAGGTCAGGTGAAGTGACCTCACCTCAAAAAATACTTAGGACGGCATAACTAAAAGAAGGGTTAATCGATCAAGTTGAAACTCATACCACATCTTGGGCCCAACAGGAGCTACAACATTTGTTCCGGGATTTTTGATATTGGTGACCTAAGGTCATGTGCAGAGCATGACCTCCCCATTGACAATGCATGGGGAAAATCACGAAATGAGCTTTTCTCAGTAAGTATGGATGGAATCAACTTCAAACATCGGTTGCGACTTGCTCTTAGCCCATTTCTGAAGCTGATGCCACACATTTTTGACTTGTGACCTTTAAAAGGTCACCTTAGGTCAAATAAGCATTTTTTGGTGTTTTTCTCTATAAATTTTGAATAAACTAAGATAGAGCTTTTATTTTGTCACCAAAGTGTTTGTATAGTCACTGGAAGTCAAATGATATACATCATGACTATACCAGGTCAAGTTGAGTTAGACCGTTGACCTGGGTCAGGTCAAATTCTTAAATTTGACCTGGCATAGCAATATCATATATCATTCGATTCGTATTGACGAGAGGATTGCAATGGTGCATAAACTATGGCTGTATCTTGTTTGGTTTGGAAGCTATTAGCGAAAAAGTAAACGCCCTTATGCATGGGTGGCTATGGGCATTTCCAAGAATATGCCCAATATCTAGTGACCTGTAGCTCCCTAGGCTTTGACCTGACACGAAAATGAATGCCACTGCAATGAAAGTGCATCTCAAGAGCTTTCGAATGGTGTTAGAAAAATGTTTCTAGCTATCATAGTTTCTGAGATATAGGAGGTTTTCTTAGTACACCTCATATTAGCGATTTTGACCTATTTTGACCTCTGGTGACCTTGATATTGACCTGACAAGAAAAATGACCGAAGTATTTTCGATATCATTTTCGAAGAGCTTTCGATTGCCGTTTTGTGCTTTTTTCTAGCTCTCTTAGTTTTTGAGATCGTGGGGGGGTCTTTTTAGCCCCCCCCCCACCAGGGCGAAGGTGGCTCGTACCCGCCACCGGGGCAAGGGTTAAGCTCAAGGATGACTAGCCAGCATTGCAGGCTATTGTTCTAATGATTTATTTTAAACAGTAACCGGACATTTTCCGTTAGAATCACGTATAAGTGAGGTTTTAAACTGGCATAATTCTTATCGTTGAGGTCGTAGCGATAAGTTTGCCTACTATCGCCCATAAATATTGCATTGCAATGAAAAAGTTAATTTTCTTTTGATTGCACATGTGGATCGCGGGAGAGGAGGGAGGTAAGTACACCCCAGCCCCCAACCACGAATCATGCGCCGCCTTTACCGTGACGTCACGCTGCCGACAAAGCTTTCCTTCATCCAATAGGTCCCATGTTAAAATTCATCGACTTCAGCCGGCTCTCAGAAGTACAGTATGAGTCGAAGGGAGTACACCCTGCTTTTTTCACAATTCTACATCAAATTTGTTTTCGAAACTGACCATTTAAAGGTGATATTGTCAGTTTTTCTAAAAAATAAGGGCATTCAAACTTGGCTCTGCAAAGCTGCTTAGCGGTCGCCCCACCGGGGCCATCGATGGCCCACTAAGGTTTTTTTCAGGATAGCAGAGAAAGGACGAGGCGGCGCACCACGCTTGAGGGCTGTACCTCTCACCCCATCATTTTCCCACCATCCCTAGCATTTTTTACCCCGGGTCACCCAAGGTCAGGTCACCAGGTGATGTCAACCAAGGTCACCTCACTTCACCTTTTGAGCTCTTATAAGAGCTACATTTCTACGTCGATTGCTTTGAAACTTCATTCACTTTATGAACTCTCCAAGGTCTACAAGATGTATATCCGGGATTTTTTTTCAATTTCGTGACCTGAGGTCAAGTCATGAGGTGACCTCTCTCATTGAAAAAGCATGGAGAAAAGCTGTTTTATGATCCAAAATTCACAAAAACGATTGCAAATGCTCGGCTTGCTCAGCAAAGCGTTCATGGACACCCTTTCACGGATCCCTTAAATTACGATGTAATTTCGTACCAAATTCACGCGAGCTTTTTAATGCACTTTATACACTTGCGCTAACCCCCATATTTTCGGATTTAGAGGGGGCATCGATGCCCCCTGGTGGGGCGAAGGTGGAGCCGGACCCCCAGTGGGGCGAGGGTTAAAATGCTCCCTCTCCCATGGCAAAGGATACTTTTCGATACCTTGATACCAAATCACTTAGCCACAGCAACAATGCGGCAAAGCCAAAGTAATAGAAAGAAGCAAAGCAGCCCGAGTTATAGGATCCAACTGGTATTGAAAAATAATAATGCGCTCGAAGGAAATATACAAATATTAGCATGTGGTGGGCGTAGACATATTTATTCTTTCCTTTTAAATCTTCATTTAAATGTTCTCGCAGTATCGATGACCATTTGGTTTGTGAAACAATTCACTCAAGTTCAATCGGCCTAAATGAGAGCTTCACGTTAGACGAAACACCGGCATTAACCCTTATATTGCAGACTGAACACGTCCTAGCTCGTCCTGGCATGAAAAAATAATGCATATTAATAATAATCAATCCCTCTCCAGCCGCGAGTGTCTAAACCCCGTCAGTTCAGTTTTGTTTGTTATTTTCTATTGTTGAACTAAACGCGCCGTTTATGCATCAGCTACTGCTACCATATTGGTGCCAAATCGTGTGACGTCACGTTGGCGACAAATTTTTCTTCGTGGATCAACCTTATAAGTAAAGTAATCTTGAGTACACCCTTCCCCCACGCCCTTCCTCAGGAACCGATCGAGCACTCGGCGCCTCCACACTGGCATCTGGCAGTTTCGAAACGTCCCGGTCCACCCCTGAAATTTTGTTCCCCACCAACTCCACCCACAGAATACACTCTCGCCTTCACCGTGATTTGGTACTCGACTATCTTATATTGACGATAGATTTGTAGATTTAGTATAATACGCGTGCAGAGGAGTCAGGATAACTACTCAAGTATTCAATAAAAGGTGGCCTACGCTATCACCACGTTTCATAATTGTGTGACGCTACGGTTATTCTTAGGTCAAATCTACATTACCGAAAAACGTTAGGGTATTTTATGTGAGTTGCATTATAATGGAATTTTAGCCACGGATACGGTAAAGAAAATCGCTACGGTATGCACGGCTTGATCACTAGAATAAATATGGGTATAGCACAGTTAAAGAAATGGCATAAATAAATGGTGTAAATACCCGGCCATGGCGCAACTCACTTACTTTTGAGTAAGCCACGTCATCCGAAAAAAATAGCCCAACGCTCACATTTTGGCAAATCCATTGCGTGTCTTCTGGCTGGTGGCCCCGATGAGGTACCACTCACCGAGATCAGGTGCAATATCCCTTATAACCATGCCTTTTACTGGCTCAAAATTATCACTGTTGGGAACGTTTGGTATGGGTCTGAAAGTGGCTTGCCTGCGATGCGATTTTTAAGACGTGCAATGCCAGGGGTCTGAGCCCCTTCGCCCTGACGAGGGTGTGTTTTACGGCCCCTAAAATCTAACAACCACGCTAATTAGCGAAAAAGTAAGCGATGTTAAGAATAATAACCTAAGCTTTAAAGAACGTGTTCCAAACATTTTTGTCAGGTCAAATCTGAGGGTATTGGGGGCCAAAACATGTCACAATGTGGATATTACGTGATATTATTGAAATATAGCTTTTCAGTCCTACCATCTGATGTAGACGAGCTACGATATATAAGGATTCATTATCTAAAGCCTTTCCGCGTGCAGCGTTGAATGATAAATAATATGACCAATCTAGGTCAAAGCTAAGATTTGACCTGACCTTGGATCAGGTCAAGATCGAATTGGACCAGAATACATATCATTAGAAGTGCAGAAATAAGGCAAACGCAATGACGTCAAAATAAACAATTTAGCTCCGTTTCCAACAAAGTTCTTAAGCTTAGACCATTTTCCTAATGCATTTCCAACAGAGACGTCATGGGTCATAACCGACCTTAGGTAATCGATTTCGGGAATTCTGAAAAAATCCTTTTGTGTATCAAGAGGGCGTTCTATATGATATGAATCTTATATTGATAAATTGAGCCTTTTTTGCTCATGTCCTCTTCTACTTTTTTGGAAGCGAGGTCACTTGACCTGTACTGATGTCCTGACCTGAAAGGACGTAAACCGAAAATTTTGACAGGAGTTGTAAAAAGCTTCAGACTAAATCTATATTGTACATATTAAATACTTAGCTGAGATATTATACAAAGAACCACTCAATTGTTTTGTTTGAGTTTTGGACAGGTATAGAAATACACGGACAATAGAGCTTGTTTTATACTTTTTGAATACAGGGTGATCCAAAAAAACGGGCCCCGACAGTTATATAGCCATAACGTCAATATTTTACGTCGGATTTAAATAAAACTTTGAGCATAAATGCGTTTTTGTGTGTTTAGAAGATACCAAAATATCAAAATAATAGGATCTAAACATTTTGTTCCATAGTACATGTTCTAGATATCCTATTTTCTGTATCCGTGCATTCTCAATAATCGACGAAAAGTCATGATTAGTGGTCGGTGTAGTGTCCTGGATATTTCCCAGGGCTGCATTTCTTTAGCACAGGAGTGACTCTGGACTCTTTGGCTACACACAGTCCTTTTTGCGGCCCGAAAATAAAATATTTAAGGGGTTTTCAGGGGATGTAAGGAGAGACTGTTTTACCCCGCGCACCAGATTCCTCGGGCAAGGTGGCCCTCAACCCGTGAAGTTCTCTTCAAGCTCGACTATGCACTTCCCTGGGCATCCCAAGTGACTTGGATTGGTTTCATTATCTGCATTGAGGTTCTCTTAGGCTGCATGCTTATCGACAAAGTCCTGCCATTTCTATATTTAATTTGCGGAGCGTTTAAACTTTGTAAGTACAATGCACAAAAATGAACAGATTAAGAAAATAGGATGTCTAGAATATTTGATATGGAATAGAGAGTTATAGTTCTATTACTATGATCTGACTTAACACACCAAAGCGTATATATGCCCAAAGTTGCATTAAAATCCGATTGAAAGCATTAACGTGATGGCCTTTCGAACGTTGGGGACGTTTTTTTTGGGTCACCCTGTAATAAGTAACGAAAACACGCAACCTTGTAATGCCTACCAGTTGTGCCTACCAAACTCCAGATTGTGAGGAACCGATATTCGAATATGCGTCAACTCGGGAAAGAAAATCGGAAACCTGATTAAGATGAAGAAAAACAGAGCAAATGAAAACAGCGTGATATACGAAATTCCTTGCTCTGGGCCCTGTCAAAAAAGCGTACATCGGCGAAACTGGTCGAGGGCTTCCAAAGAGACTAAGTGAACGTAAACGTGACGTTAAAAACCATTCAGACACAAGCAGCGTTGTTAAACATATGGAAAAATGTCATTATTTACCGAAATTTGACAACGCTAAAATTGTACAAAAGGATGTGGCTAAAACAATTAGGAAAACACTTGAGGTGGCACATATTATTATTGACCCTTCGGCTCACAATACAAAGCCCTAATTTTTTAGGTGGGCTAGAATAGCAGCACATCTAGCTGTTAGTCACGAGGTGTTATCATAGGTTTAATAGTCAATGATTATCAAGGCGATTTAAAGAAATTTCAATAGTGTAGTGGTAAAGTGGTAAAGTGTGAACGTTGTCATATTTCATCGCGTTTTCCATAAATATGTGCTAACCTTTCAATTGACGAAGGAACAATGTTTCAGAAACGTCTTGCATGTTCAAAGAGTATTAAATAAGCTCTATTGTCCGTGTATTTCTATATTTTCTTTTTTATGGGTTTCCAGTTCCTTACGTCTCCCGGTGATGGTACTTACCCCTCAGAGATGGTCAGAAGAAGGACCTATGAAAATTGGTTACCGTGAGAGGCTGGTTAAATATTATCTTCCTCCCACGTTTTTTTCAAGCGTTAACAGTTTTTAGCCAACGTAAAATGCCAAATTCCTTTGTAAACTTCTGTATTGTTCAATACACCTTTATTTCAAGCAAGATAGATTTACAATCTGGCTGCGTTTCCGTTGAACAAAATTAGTTTGACCAATCCAGTTTGTGAGGAACTTCACCAAGTAATATTCATCTGGAATTCCAAAAATGTTGGGTTTTTGCCTTTTAAAAGGCCCTGACTACGTTCATATGATAGCTGGAGAAACAAAGCAGAAGTACTGGCACCAGGCCGGATCACTGAGAGAAAACGACACCAGATGGGGCCTCTGCAGGCGGCGTAAAACAAGTATCTGACTTTGATGTATCCGGAAGAACCATCTTTGGGGAGTTTTTACTACCAACTTAGGATCAGGGTGTCACACTTCTATCTTCGGAGTCTTGACTCTTGATTCAGGAGTCAAAAAGAATCATCTGACACCGCTTAAAGGGAGTGGACCAGTTTGTGAAAACCCTAAAAAGAACATTGTAAGAACAAGAGAAGTCTGAAAACCAGGTAACAGCATTTTTCCCCACTTTCATACGCTAAAAATGTAAATATGTCCTCTTTTCTTACAAAATTTTACGTCATCAAAATAACACTGTAATCAGTTAAATCCCAAACATTGATTATAGACTCGCTATAAGCTCCATTCAGAGCATTTCCGCACGGCGAAAATAGCATGCAGTACAAGAAGAAGCACTAGTGCTGAACTGAGCGTCAGATGTCACTACAGCGGCCAGGCTTATTCAGTGGTGGAAAGATAATGCATATGTCTGATGTAAGGAAACTATTTCAGAGTTGGATTTTGACAAAAAATAACTTGTTTGGGCAAGTACGGGGAGGGAGGATATGTTGTGTATGGCGGTTATTGGACTAGTTTTGGCCCAATAACGCTATGAACTGAACAACTTTTTGCCTAAGTTCTCCATCGACAGGCACTTAAACAGGCAATCTTTGCCGCCATAAAACACAAACTTACTTCTTTCCAGTGTTTGTTCAATATGATTATGTCTACCCTTGGGCGATGAGTGTTGTTATAAAAACGAAGTATGCAGACACCTAAGGTTCATTGACTGTGTGTTTTTGCTCCACATCAGGTGCATTTGGCTCCGGTGAGAACAAAAACTTCGCACTATCTCACCAAGACAGGCTGACATTAGATGCTACCGCAGTTACTGCAGTACGGCGGTAAATGGCTCCACCGTCCCTTTGTTAACACCCGCCCCGGTGGGCCTCCAAGCTACCTTTGCCCTAGAGGGGAGGGGGCGTGTTCAAACAACCCCCCTCGAACTCGGCTCATAAGCGGGATAGCGAAAAAACGCGGAGATTGCTGGATAGCTCATATAAATTCATGAAGGAATTAAAGTGGTCAATTTTTGGCTCAGACCAATATTAAGGTCATGACAGGTCAGAGAACGTTGCGCGTTAGAGAAGAGTTTCCGGGCTCTACCGTCTGACTGAGTGGAGTTAGAATCATTCCTAGGCACCATTCCCTTCCTCTCGTCACGGCGAATCGAATGATGTATAAAATTACTATTAGGTCGAAGCATAGAAATTACCTGACCTAGGGTCAGGTCAAGGTCACTACCAAACCTAGTCTAGTCAATATACATACCAATCGACTCGCAATACGAATCTAAACGTAATTGTATCAAAACAAAAGCTTTATCATCCTTTCCTGCAAAGTTATTTACCCAAGTCTGAAACCTGCTTAAGTAGCCCCAGATGACCTCTCAAATGTCGCAGGTCAAAAATAGCAGCATGAACCTGGAAAGGGGCCCACGATAATACGATTTAGCGAATATGAAGGCTCTGGCAGCTGTATCTACACAAATACAGCCAAATTCCTGTTTTCCCCATGCGTTTCAAATGGGGAGGCCATGATCCGTACCTGACCCTTGGTCATCGATATGAAAAAAATCCTGGAATATATTTTGTAGTACTTGATGGGCCCATTAAATTATATAAGTTTCAATCTGATAGATTCACGCTTTTCTTACTAATGGTACCTTTTAAATGATTGAAGGTGAGGTCATTTGACCCGCACTGGTGACCTGACCTGAGATGACCCAGCCTTAAAACATTGGGGAAAGTTTCGAAGTTGATCAAGGATAAGGTGTGTCAAGTACGCCGGTGCTTCGCGCCACCGTATTTTCGAGCCGCCGGAAAAACTCGAAGGGGGTGTTCAAGCACCCCCCACCGGGCCGAGGGTTAATTTCACAAGATACATGATCATTTCCAAAGCCTTCTGTGGCCACCAGCTTGGTGTTACAATTAGACTAGGTGCACCGGCAGGGACGTAGAAAACGGTTAAGAAGTGGGGGAGGGGCAACCCTAGAGGGGGCCCACCTCAAGGGGGCCCTAGCTCAATGGTCCCACACTTATGATCAGTTTTAAAACTGCTCATTTGGCGTCAATAATGCACGTATACAAAGACGGCCTGTCGACGGCTCGTGACGTATGTCGATGGCCGCGGGTCGGACAGCGTTTAGTGCGGGATTTGTGTCCGAATTAGCGGTTTGGGCTGGAGTTTGATTGGGCTCAGTTTTCGGGGTTCATCTGGAAGCACTCGGTAGTAGATGTCTAAGCTTTTTTCACAGCGCTTTCGGTCCAGGGGCTTGCAGACGGTGTACTACAGACAGGGGCATAGCCAGGATTTCGCTCAGGGGAGGGGCGCCCCGAAAATGGTCCCTGCGACAGCGTCAAAAGGGCCCCAAAGATATCGCTGAGAAAAAGAAATAACGTCGAGCGCATTTTTTGCGTTAGCTTATTTAAAAACTCGCTTTTATCCAGAACACAACTAGAATATCTCAACTACGCCACCATTTGCTTACCTCGCACATTGCTTAAGAACCGGTCTGGTGCTCGGAAAGCCAAAAAGACCTCAAGTATTTGTTTCTCTTCGAAAGAAACTTGTTTCAAAGGTAGAAAGATTTTGGAGTGCACAACGAGAAGCATGATTGTGCATAGAAAAGTTATTGATTAGCATATCTCCTCAAATCCCGGATGCATAATAAAAAACACAGCGATTATTCTGAAATTCAGATTCTCAGCTAATACCATGACCAAGAACTTTTCCAATCAATACATTTCGTGAAGATCCTGAGGAAGTACTGTGTTCGAATATATAATCACTAAGCATGTTTTTGCTGTATTATGCATCCAGGATTGGAGGATATAGGCCTATTAACAACTCAAAATTGTCGATGTCTGGCGCCGGCCGTCAGTGTTGATAATGCACCTACAGCGGCAGCCCATCGCGCAAAGCGCACGCTCACGTCACTTTTCCCCTTAGCGACCTCGACCTCAGTTGGATGGCCCTCAGACGTCCGCAGGCCTCTGGCAACCTTGTGTTTGACCTGTACGCAGTGGCAGTAGGGGAAAGTATGTGTGTTGCGCCCTACTGAGGGAATTCACTTGCTAGACGAATGTCTCCTATTTGATCTCGCTTCTGTGGACTAAATTACAAAATCAGAGGGCCTACCAGTCCCCTCCATCAGTGCTCGTCACTGTGAGGTCCTCTCTCTCGGAGGTCGTCTCTGTGACGGCCCAACAGTCCCCCTCCCTCAGCGCTCGTCACTGTGAGGTCCTTTCTCTCGGAGGTCCTCTCTGTGGGGGCTTAACAGTCCCCTCCCTCAGCGCTCGTCACTGTGAGGTCCTCTCTCGGAGGTCCTCTCTGTGAGGGCCTACCAGTCCCCTCCCTCAGTGCTCGTCACTGTGAGGTCCTCTCTCTCTCTCTCGGAGGTCGTCTCTGTGAGGGCCTACCAGTCCCCTCCGTCAGCGCTCGTCACTGTGAGGTCCTCTCTCTCGGAGGTCGTCTCCGTGAGGGCCTACCAGTCCCCTCCCTCAGTGCTCGTCACTGTGAGGTCCTCTCTCTCGGAGGTCGTCTCTGTGGGGGCTTAACAGTCCCCTCCCTCAGCGCTCGTCACTGTCAGGTCCTCTCTCTCGGAGGTCGTCTCTGTGAGGGCCTACCAGTCCTCTCCCTCAGTGCTCGTCACTGTGAGGTCCTCTCTCTTGGAGGTCGTCTCTGTGACGGCCCAACAGTCCCCTCCCTCAGCGCTCGTCACTGTGAGGTCCTCTCTCTCGGAGGTCGTCTCTGTGAGGGCCTACCAGTCCCCTCCCTCAGTGCTCGTCACTGTGAGATCCTCTCCCTCGGAGGTCCTCTCTGTGGGGGCTTAAAAGTCCCCTCCCTCAGCGCTCGTCACTGTGAGGTCCTCTTTCTCGGAGGTCGCCTCTGTGACGGCCCAACAGTCCCTCCTTCAGTGCTCGTCACTGTGAGGTCCTCTCTCTCTCGGAGGTCGTCTCTGTGAGGGCCCAAAAGTCCCCTCCCTCAGTGCTCGTCACTGTGAGGTCCTCTCTCTCGGAGGTCGTCTCTGTGAGGGCTTAACAGTCCCCTCCCTCAGCGCTCGTCACTGTGAGGTCCTCTCTCTCGGAGGTCGTCTCTGTGACGGCCCAACAGTCCCCTCCTTCAGTGCTCGTCACTCTGAGGTCCTCTCTCTCGGAGGTCCTCTCTGTGGGGGCTTAACAGTCCCCTCCCTCAGCGCTCGTCACTGTGAGGTCCTCTCTCTCTCTCGGAGGTCATCTCTGTGAGGGCCCAACAGTCCCCTCCCTCAGCGCTCGTCACTGTGAGGTCCTCTCTCTCGGAGGTCGCCTCTGTGACGGCCCAACAGTCCCCTCCTTCAGTGCTCGTCACTGTGAGGTCCTCTCTCTCGGAGGTCGTCTCTGTGAGGGCTTAACAGTCCCCTCCCTCAGCGCTCGTCACTGTGAGGTCCTCTCTCTCTCGGAGGTCGTCTCTGTGAGGGCCCAACAGTCCCCTCCCTCAGCGCTCGTCACTGTGAGGTCCTCTCTCGGAGGTCGTCTCTGTGGGGGCTTAACAGTCCCCTCCCTCAGCGCTCGTCACTGTCAGGTCCTCTCTCGGAGGTCGTCTCTGTGAGGGCCTACCAGTCCTCTCCCTCAGTGCTCGTCACTGTGAGGTCCTCTCTCTTGGAGGTCGTCTCTGTGACGGCCCAACAGTCCCCTCCCTCAGCGCTCGTCACTGTGAGGTCCTCTCTCTCGGAGGTCGTCTCTGTGAGGGCCTACCAGTCCCCTCCCTCAGTGCTCGTCACTGTGAGATCCTCTCCCTCGGAGGTCCTCTCTGTGGGGGCTTAAAAGTCCCCTCCCTCAGCGCTCGTCACTGTGAGGTCCTCTTTCTCGGAGGTCGCCTCTGTGACGGCCCAACAGTCCCCTCCTTCAGTGCTCGTCACTGTGAGGTCCTCTCTCGGAGGTCGTCTCTGTGAGGGCCCAAAAGTCCCCTCCCTCAGTGCTCGTCACTGTGAGGTCCTCTCTCTCGGAGGTCGTCTCTATGAGGGCTTAACAGTCCCCTCCCTCAGCGCTCGTCACTGTGAGGTCCTCTCTCTCGGAGGTCGTCTCTGTGACGGTCCAACAGTCCCCTCCTTCAGTGCTCGTCACTCTGAGGTCCTCTCTCTCGGAGGTCCTCTCTGTGGGGGCTTAACAGTCCCCCTCCCTCAGCGCTCGTCACTGTGAGGTCCTCTCTCTCTCTCGGAGGTCGTCTCTGTGAGGGCCCAACAGTCCCCTCCCTCAGCGCTCGTCACTGTGAGGTCCTCTCTCGGAGGTCGCCTCTGTGACGGCCCAACAGTCCCCTCCTTCAGTGCTCGTCACTGTGAGGTCCTCTCTCTCGGAGGTCGTCTCTGTGAGGGCTTAACAGTCCCCTCCCTCAGCGCTCGTCACTGTGAGGTCCTCTCTCTCTCGGAGGTCGTCTCTGTGAGGGCCCAACAGTCCCCTCCCTCAGCGCTCGTCACTGTGAGGTCCTCTCTCGGAGGTCGCCTCTGTGACGGCCCAACAGTCCCCTCCTTCAGTGCTCGTCACTGTGAGGTCCTCTCTCTCGGAGGTCGTCTCTGTGAGGGCTTAACAGTCCCCTCCCTCAGCGCTCGTCACTGTGAGGTCCTCTCTCTCGGAGGTCGTCTCTGTGACGGCCCAACAGTCCCCTCCTTCAGTGCTCGTCACTGTGAGGTCCTCTCTCTCGGAGGTCCTCTCTGTGGGGGCTTAACAGTCCCCTCCCTCAGCGCTCGTCACTGTGAGGTCCTCTCTCTCTCGGAGGTCGTCTCTGTGAGGGCCCAACAGTCCCCTCCCTCAGTGCTCGTCACTGTGAGGTCCTCTCTCTCTCGGAGGTCGTCTCTGTGAGGGCCCAACAGTCCCCTCCCTCAGTGCTCGTCACTGTGAGGTCCTCTCTCTCGGAGGTCGTCTCTGTGACGGCCCAACAGTCCCCTCCTTCAGTGCTCGTCACTGTGAGGTCCTCTCTCCGGAGGTCGTCTCTGTGACGGCCCAACAGTCCCCTCCTTCAGTGCTCGTCACTGTGAGGTCCTCTCTCTCGGAGGTCCTCTCTGTGGGGGCTTAACAGTCCCTTCCCTCAGCGCTCGTCACTGTGAGGTCCTCTCTCTCGGAGGTCGTCTCTGTGAGGGCCCAACAGTCCCCTCCCTCAGTGCTCGTCACTGTGAGGTCCTCTCTCTCGGAGGTCGTCTCTGTGACGGCCCAATAGTCCCCTCCTTCAGTGCTCGTCACTGTGGGGTCCTCTCTCTCGGAGGTCGTCTCTGTGACGGCCCAACAGTCCCCCTCCCTCAGTGCTCGTCCCTGTGAGGTCCTCTTCAGCGCAGATGAGAGTTTTAACTTTTAAATTAACTCGTCATTGGGAGAATTGCTCGTTTGGATGGTAGGGTCCTGGTCTCCGTGACAAGTCCCTGAATGACTTTAGTGAGGATCCGAAACCAAAAACTGAACTTGCAACAACTAGGACACAGTTAATATAAAAATATGACTTCTGATGACTCTGAAGTTAACCGTAAGATTTACTCCCGGCTGAAAGCCTATGTGTGGCGTTCTTTAACACGATTTATAGGTGTACCAAGCTTTATCAATTCTGGGGGTTCACTGGCGAATCCAATGGTGTCAATAGGACCATGCCCTCCTCCCCCGAGCGCCCAAATTCTGCCCACTTCTAACTTTTTTGCCAATTTTTCTAAAAAATAAAGCACTTTTTGTGACTCTTCCTGCGTTGTCCCCTCCCTCCCCTGAAAAGATTTGCCTAGATCAGCCAAAGTACGAAAATGTCATTTCTTGATGGATTTGACGCGGAATGGCCCATAGGACACTGGAGCCAGTTTTTATCTCGGCTTTTATTACGCTGTCGACCTATAGACGCGTAGAGACGAAACATGTCTAGTTAGCTCAGATATGATACTATCCCAACTCTAATACGCAAGTTTAGATCCCCATATACATTAAAAATTGTGGGATTGCCAGGCTAGCTTATCAATCAATCAGTTAAATATAAATTCACATCTGTTTCATAGGCTTGTAGCACGCTTAAGTCAGTTGCCTCAATTCAGATATGTATCATTATTATCCAAGACTAAGTCAGTTCCGTGGCCACCCTGCTTGTCTAATATGTTAATTCGAAAAAGTATACTCTACTATATATCCCGACAATGCTTTATTTGGACTCCGTAATCGTTCTAGCTATCGACCTAACTTACAGCAACCAGGAGCGGTACGTGCTCTTTTTGGTCTGATAGTGCTAGTTAAGTTTGCAAGTTTTTGGTAAAGCTGTAAGACAAGTATTGTCTCCTGATAAATATGAATACATGCACGAGTTAAGATTAATTACAAGGTATGTTCTGCAGGAAAATCTTACAAAATCGCCAAAAACCAAGATGCCAAGTTTTTTTCAGTTCATCTATATCATTTCAACGAGATTTTAAGTTGGGCACCTACGAAGATTTTCAGAAAACCGTACTTTTCTCAGTTAACGTCACAGGCAGGTAGTCTGAGGCAGGGCATCCGATGGCGCACCTCCACTAGTTGCCTCTGTTTTCAATGCACCAACTCAGAAGCCGGTATATTCCGAAAATAGCGCTCATGAAGGTACACATTATTAGTCGTTTAGAGAAATAAGGGTTAAGTATGCCGTTGAAGTTTTAGGAGGGATCAAGTAGGATACTTTGCTTCTTATTTCAAAATAGGTCATTTCAAAATAAATTGACTTCCAAAAAGGCGACTAAAAAGCGAAATTGTTTGTCTGCAAAGTTATCATCCACAGAACGGACTCCGCCTTCCTGCTTGGGAATCTACCTACCGTTGCATGTGCCTCAGCGTCGGACCGGGGAGGGACAAAACCAGATGCTACACATTCCTTTTGGGCGAGTAGAAACCGTGAGGAATGGCTTGTTCATCCATGCTAATACTAATAATTGCTGGGGTTTAACGACGCACCAACTGCCAGGGTCATGCGACGTCGCCAACTCTCGCCCTGTTGGAATGAATTTTTGGGATCAGATCAACTTATTCAGAGGCTCCGCCGGGACTTGAACCCGAGACCAGTAGCTTAGAAGGCAAGGGTGCTATCCACTAATCCACCTCATGCCTTTATTCATCCATGCTGTTCGTGCTTTTAATCATCTTGTCAGCACGTATCCTTCTATCGACCCTTCTATCTCTACTTCCTCATCTTTTAGAACTTCCGTCATTAAACATCTTAGGGATCATCCGTTTTAGTGAACTCATTGCTCTTAGGATATCATTGTTTTATAGCATCATTAATTTATTTTAATATTTGCATGCCTATTTGAATGTGGTGCATCTGCGGTTGCATGTATGGTACCTGTAAATGTGACTATGTATTCATCATCTCTTGTAAATATTCACGTATTGTTTCATCAAATGACTTGAGCTATGAGTGGGATCATCCTGTTGCTCATATATACTGAATAAATACAAATACAAATTCTAGCCCTCGCCCTTACAGGGGGTTGTTGCAACCCCCATAAGAAATTTTGAGCATTGCAAAAAAGTAGTTTAAGCTAGAGTCTTTGAAATCTATGTAGCTTCTGGGGCACTCATTACACATGTTCTTCAAAAATCGTCTTTAGCTGATAACACCCGCACTGGAGAAGAGTCTGGCACTGACGCACACTAGAGGGGAGCCTGCAAGGCCCACATGATATCTAAAAAACTAAGGGGCTTAGACAAACGCCGGTTTCGGAGTGGGTGGGCGCTATGGTGATCTACATTATATCCAATTTCCATTGACCTATGCCAATATAATAATTTTTGGGGTTTAACGACGCACCAACTGCCAGGGTCATACGGCGTCGCCAACTCTCACCCTGTTGGAAGGGATTTGGGGATCAGATCGACTTATTCAGAGGCTCCGCCGGGACTTGAACCCGGGACCGGTGGCTTAGAAGACAAGGGTGCTATCCACTAAGCCACCTCACCCCCCTATGCCAATATCTTCAAGGTCAAACGAGATAATAAAGGTCAGATTTTGGCCGTGCTGGGGACCTATAGGGAAATGCCTTTACTATGTGGGAAAAAACTAGATTATGCTGAGGGCAGACCAGGGTCAAAAAGGAAGGTCGCAGAGAATCATTCATAACATTTTGGAGCAATGTCATTCAAGGTCATTGACCTATGGCGTCATGATATGGTATACTCACGACAATGAAAACTTTAACTAGCATATAACAACCTTGGGGCGGAAAATGAGGGTCGACCTTTACCCAGTACCTTTGATCTTGACCTTTACATTGAGTTACCTTAATTATGACGTCATAGCATAATATTCGTCAGACTAGTTAACACCATTTGACCGGAAGCACTGGAACTAATGACCTTGAAAGTGCTGGCATGACCTCGACCTGTGACATTTGACTTTGACCTTTACCTTCATGCGAGGGGATCTTGACATATTATCCGGTTTGTATGGCCTTATGCATTGGCGGACGCAGGGGGCCATTCCGGCCATGCCCCCTCCCCTAAAAGCGCTGGAGGGGGCCAAACTATCTTTTGGCCTCCCAAAGGACGGATAAATTTTTGGAAAAGGTGTTTAGACTAGGTCTGAAGAGCAAGAAATATTCCCTCCCTCCCTCCCCCAGGAGAGCCATTATGTACTTGGAGAGGCAGCTTATACAAGGTCTGTCGAGCACCCAAATTGCACGTCTCATTCCCCCCTCCCCAGGAGGAGAGGCAGACATGGGTTTACCCCCAAAACTCGGGTCTGCGTCCGCCCCTGGCGTTATGACGTCACCACGTGTTCTCCAATGCAAGCGAACTGGGCCGACCGCGGTGCCATTGTGACGATATTAAAATGTAGCTCTGACTTTTTGAACCTATAATTAAAAAAATTGACTGATTGTTAACTTTTCCCCAATCGACCTTCCGTTGAATTCTCGCCATCGAGTATCGCTTTTAGGCTACGAGCGTTTCTCCGGCCACCTCGGAAAATAGGTGTGGGAGCCTCCGAGACCCCTTCAGTGCGCTTTTTAAGATCATGGGGCATTGAACTCAGAACTGGAGGCATTTCTGGGTCATTTGGACGCAAGGACAGATTTCTCCTCGAATGTTGGAAACTCTCACCGCTCTTTCTGTCCCTCGTCATGAATTGGCCCAGGGTTTGTGCCGTTAAACTTCCAGGGTCACCGTAGCATCTTTTGAACTTTGATGACTTTTACGGGCCTTTTTAACCTTGCAAAATCTTTGTCATAGCTGATATAGTAACGATCTTTAATCATCTTTAATCGAATAATATTTTTACACCGTCATATTTCGCGGTAAAACGTTTGTAATGATTTAAGTGTTCCACTCGAATACAGCATCCAAAACTACCTACACCTTTAGAAGTAAGAACTATACCTATTTGTGAACTTTGAATTTTATCCGTTTGTGAGTCAAAACTCAAATTAATGTGATAATTTACCCGAAATCCAGGTCAGTAGTAGCCAAAGCGGTGAAATCGGCCATGAAAGGCAAACATCAGGTCTTCAACATAACCTGGAAGGCACCCTGGTGACCAGGTATACAAATTCACATCAATCGCGAGCTCTCGTGACGGGCCAGACGCCGGCGTTACTGCGAAGCTCTGCGTCAATTGCGTCAAGTGCGAGCGTAAGATGAGAATTTGAGTGGTAAAACTGATAGCTAACGTAATATTCAAGTGATAGGATTCTTAATCGAGCCTCCGAAACTTTCCGTCGAATGAAATTGAACAGGCAATTTCGTTTTAATTGCAGATTATCCGAAACAATGGACTTATTTTATTCCGGATTTTATGCTTGAAATTATTGCACGATGTTGCGAAGAGTCAGAATCTAGGAGTAGCTTAGATTCCTCATTTGCAAACATTGTTTCGATACGGAACACAAGGAGCTGGATTTCTCATGGTTGTGACGGCCAGATAATGAATATGATGGTAAACATTAGCGCAGGCGATAGTTAACGCTTCCCAAACGTCATGTGAAACAATTTCGAACGATTTCCGTCGACAGTGATACATTGCCAGTACTTACAAGGATATAGAGTGAACCAGTATAGGGCCTAGCTCTAGATATGATAAGAGTGTTACAATGATGAAGTCATGGCTGACAATCTAAATTGCAGTTGCTTGATCTGTATGAGCGCGCTTTGTTGGAGCTCGCCGTAAGAATGAGTTCCTCCGTCGGCAGGAGAGGTGCCATCTACATCGCTGGTGAACACACTGGAGAAGAGTAGGGAGCCGCAACAGGAGCTGGTCTTCACAAAGCGGCGGTCGGACAGACACTTTTTAAAACAAACAAACAAAACTGGATCCTCATAAGTCACACGAGTCCAAAGCAAACACGAACAGGCTGATCCCATTTCAGAAATATCAATATCCATCATTTGTGTCAAATCCCTGTGAGGTCGTAACCTAACCAAGTCATCCAACCATCCTCAACTAATCTATAACTATAGCAACCATCAAACCTTTATAGACACTATACATCCTCACTTCCATACCGTCATTCAGGCTGCATGTTGTCCCCAATCGTCCTACGCGACAACATGAGCCATTGTTTAGGACGTCAGTGACGGCGTTCCCCATCGATCCTGACCGCGACACACCACCAGCTTCGTCAGTAGCCGGACACAGGTCACGCTTCCCGCCGCGCCGCTGCAGCCAGAAAACAGGATGGTGTGCCCGCGCATCAAGTGGAGAAATATATGGCTGAGACACAGCACCCCCGCTCACTTTGGAACAACACAGGTAATTTTGTTTTGTGCCGTATTGTTGGTATGTCGCCAAATTGTCACGAATTGTTACTGTATTGATCCAGGCCAAGTTCAAAGGTCGCTGTCCGTGTTCTGCAACGAGGCTGTACGGCGTGCATAGCAAAATAGGTTGCTGGGGGATTCCAGGACAGATCGACCAAGGCTTGGCACCACCATGTCTAGAAAAAATCTGAAACTTTGTCGCCGGGGTAGTTTTGGGCTAGAAACACGCCTGTGAGAATCTTAGCCCCCTCCGACCAACGGCGACCGAGTTATAGCCCGAGGCATTTTCGGGAGGTCACTTTGTAAACTCATCTTTGATGCTTCATAACTCCCAACACGCATTGCCTGATTAACAAGTTTTGTATATCATTGAACTCGTCTTGAACCATACATCCTGTATCCATTTTGAAGAAAAAAAATTGACTTTTAATTCGTTTGACCTTTTCTAAATTACCTAGCTTGACCTTACCACAATTGAAATTGACCTTTTAGACACCTCAAAAATTGTGTTCAATAAATTATCTTTCGATAAAAATTTAAAAAATGCGTTCTTGCTATAAATGCCAAAGTTTTAGCACCTAAGGTATTAATGCAGACGGTTTTTGACCACTGCAGTAGTACAGTCTTATGTTTAACACCGCAAACAAAATGATTGCTTTTGGAATCGATTGCTTGCAATGATATTGCATTGTCCTTACGAAATTTTCATCGTGTAAGTGTCAGAGTTTATGAGAATTAACACGCGCCCACACGAGGGGGCGGGCAACCGGCCTCATCAGGTTTCCACAAGTAGTAGAAAAAAACATCGCACAGCGGCACTGCACTTCATCTACCTTTAACTCGAAATTTTTGCAACTTCTGGCAAAATTCTAGGTCTGGGTCATACCAGGTCAGACCGCTAACCCAGTTCAAGAGACCTAACCTCGAAAAAAACTTTGGAGGTGCATCAGTAAAATCAAATTCAACCTTTCGTCCTTAGATTCACACCACATAGTAAGGTCACTGAGCAAGATAATTGTTCGTAGCAGGATTTCCATGCCGATATCCTGGGACATGGTCAGGGTCATGATCTTTCCATTAGAAATGCATGGGGCACTCGGTAAATTTGGATAACTTGTGAGAATTGAGAATTGACGATAATTGTGATGGAGCTTTTATTTTTACGTTGCCTCGTCTGACTTGCCACTGCAGTTTGATTAATATTCTTTTTACCATACAGACCTAAGCCCGGCTCTAGGTCAAAGCAGGTTAATTTTGAAATTTAACTTGACAAGATTATAAAAAATATATTTCGATCGGGCTTGACAAGAGCATTCCAATGGTGCTGATCTTTTTTACTGCTCTGCTCTGTCAGCTATTATGCCACAAAATTTAGGTTTCCACTTTGTTCCTGTAAAGGATACTTTGACCTCGAGCGACTCCAAACGTGACCCGACCAAACGATTGTATGTAATATTGTCGGTAGATATTAAAATGGGCTATTTAGCGCCGTCGCTCCCAGTGCACTGTGTAAATGATTGCTCCCGCCGGTTTATATCTGCAGTTCTGTTTCACTTTGAATCGGCTCGCCAGTGTTGTGCCTGTTGATATTTCTTTCTTTTAGATGGCTTTCCTGTCATTGCGTGTCACGTCCAATATCAGCGGCCGCGACCAGCATACATACGTCAATATTAGTTACCATTGCGATTTACAACCTATTGCCACGGGTATGTGATTAGGTCATTTCAGGCAGGCGTGCCACGGAACGTCATGGTACAATGGTACAAGTACTATGTCAGGGAACAAGTACCGTGTACGTACTGGTGTGCGACAATGTGGTAGATGGACCGTCATCGATCCATGATCTGTTTGCCTGAACAAAGCCACCAAACTGTATCCCTGGGGGGACACTTCTGACTCGACTGCCCGCGCGGACGCATCTCCTGTGGTCTCTTGACCACTGAAGACTGACAATGACTGAAGAACTTTGATTCAGGCACAGAATGGATCGGCGTCGTTTCGGCCTTGCACGTTTTGCCTGGTGTGTGTTGTTTTGTCTTCATACAGACAGCATGGGTATAAATTTAAATACCCATCCTAAATTCGATCCAATACAACGCCGATTAGTGAAAAAAGTGTGTGCTTTTCAGGGGCGCAACTTTATGTTTTCGATTGGGGGGGCACCCAGCTCGGAAGGGGCCCGTACATGATGGGGGCCCGTATTTTTTTAGTGAAAATGTGACCGAAACAAAACGTTTTGTCGACCGTTTGTTGTCGAAAATTGACTGCAAAGGTTAAATAACCATTTTTAGCGCGCTATTCGTCACTGTTCATGATTTGCACTATTTAGCCCAAAAAGTAGTCAGAAGACCCAATCTTTTGAACGAGCTGCCAAATTATGTAAGGATATTGGACAAATGGGTGTCTTCTTACCGTCTTCGTCGTCCACGTGGATGCTCTCCTCCGGAGGTACAACGGGATCAGCCCCGCACGACGCAGGAGGAATGGATGCTGGAGGGTCTTTTAGCAAACGGGATCCGGCTGGTGGCCTGGCCGAGGAAGACAACGATCAGGAAAAGAAGGATTGGAATTACAAACTTACTTTACCGTTTTGCTGGAAACTATATACATTGCACTTTTCCGAGTTAGTTTTAAATTGGGGTTTTAATTTTTTGCGGACGATAGATGAAGGTAGCTTGCATAGTACCAAAAATAGTAGCGATATGAACTACTTTAAGTGGACGCGTACGTTGCTAGAGATTAAATGCAAATATGATCGGGGTCATTTTATAACAGTTTGCAATATTAGCAATACGATTCTAGATTCATAGGTTACCTGAAAAATGAAGAAAATTTGGGTAGTTTTGCCCGAGCAGCCTCTCGGTCTTGAATGTTCTTTGTTTTACGCTTTTGTGCACCCGACTTATGTTTATACTGTCCAACCATTTTAAAATTCACACCTGGAACAAAATCGCATTATCACGAATAATTTGATACAAATGGAATGTAGAGATCGAAGTGCGAAATTCCTTTATCAGCAGGGAAATCGAACCTACTGATATTTATGTTACATGATCAAGACACCTTTTTCTGATCCATTCACCTTGCCAGTTCAATGACATTTTACAACACTGGGTACCGGTCAAGGGTACTATGAATAGGTGGTACTGCCTATTTCTCTTTACAACCCTCATATAGGATCAGTACAAAAGGAATGGGGGACCTAACATTTCTCACGCCCCATCCATCTCTCCCCGAATGTTCCAGGAGGCATGGGACCGGCCGCACGTTGCCCGGGAAAACCACAGGGGGCCCGCAAACATGTCAGGAGGCAGGTTTCGGCAACAGGGAGCACGGATACACCACCTGGGGCACGAAACTGCTAAGAAATAAGGAACTCCTGCAAATACGCGACTAAAAGAACAGCTTCAGTTTCTGCACGATATTCTTAGACAAGGGGCCCGGACCGACCACACAGGGCCTGGGCACACTAAAGGGGCCGGGCAGACCACAGGAACCCAGAAAACCATAGGAGCCCGGTAAGCCCACAAGGGGCCCGAGCAGACCACACACAGCCAGCAATTTGGCTGGGCTTTGACTGGGCAGAGCCCGAGTACATGGGCTCAGCCCAGGTCCGGCTCCGCTCCGCCTGAGCAGAGCCCATGGTCAAGCAAGGCCGGGCTCTACCGCTCGGGCAAGTTGTTATCCCCCGACCTAATGTCGGGCTCAGCCCGAGCCTATGTGGCTCAGCTATGAGTTTTATGGCTCGGGCAGAGCCCGGCCCAGCCCGCTCTGGGCCCGGTCGGAATTGCTGGCTGGGCAGCGGGCCCGGGCAGACCACACGGGGCCTAGACAGATGAAAGGACCCGGGCAGACCACAGGGACCCGAGCAGAACACAGGGGCCGAGCTAGCCACAGAGGGGCTCCAGTCTGCAAAGTATGGCGGCAGACCCGACGAGTCCGCACCAGCCTTGTAGATTTCTCGCACCACCAGCAGCCTAAAATTCACACCAAGCACTGGTGAGAAATTTCACTGACCCGGAAATTTTGATGTTTTTACCAGTTTCTCCCTTCTTAGAACTCTGTGGGTGTTCGATTTGAGCTCCCTCGCACCAGACGGCAAAAGCGGGCATTTGTTTGCTCCAAAGTTCGCACCACTTGAAAGGTGTCCGCACAACGAAATCTCGTCGAAAGTGCCATACTTTACAGACTGGGAGGGGCCCGGGCAAACCACAGAGGGCCCGCGCAGTCAAAAGGGGCCCCGGACGGACAAAAGGGGGTCCGCAGAGGCCACACGGAGGCCCGGACAGACCAAAGGGGTTCCAGGAAAACCACAGGAGGCCCGGGCAGACTACAAGGGGCCTGATCAGACCAGAATGGGCACTAACAGACAAGGGGTCCGTGCAGACCAAATGGGGCCGGGCAGACCACAGGGGCCGGGGCAGACCATAGGGGCCCGGGAAGACCACAAGGGGACCGAGCGGAGCACAAGGGGGCCCGGGCAGGCCGCAGGGGCCTGGGCAGACCACAGGGGCCCGGACAGGCCACAGGGGGCCCGGTCAGACCAATAGGGGCCCTGGATACCACAGGGGTTCGCATGACAAGCATGGCAGAGGCTGGTTGCAGTTACACGAACCGCATCCATGGCAGGCCCGTCTGCATCCACAGGGTAGGTATTAACTACTGGGAGTAGGGACCCGGCTGCGGCCACCAGAGGGGGGCGAATGGGGTGTCCACCAGGGGGAATGGGGCAGCCACCCCTTAAGCCCAAGAGCCTCTGAGGACGAAATGCCGCCCCCAAACCCTCCCCTCCCCCAAGATGCGACGATTGGTCGCCCTTTGGGTGAAAAGTGCGCCCTTCGGGTGGCTAAGTGCCACCCTGCCTCCTGAGGCTTTACCCCTCCCCTCCCCTTACACAAATTCTAGATACGTCAGTGGCGACCATAGGGGGCACAAGATTCTCCAAGTCTTGGTATTTAGCCATCAGGGGAGCCGGACAGGGGATCATCACTCATTAGGGGATTTAGCCCGACAGCAGCTAATAGCAAACAATCACTTCATTTGCCATTCAACACCGCGCATCGGAGCACGATTTGGATTGACACGAAAAGCCCAAACGTAAAATCCAAATCAGAGCCTAACGAAACTTTTCCAGAGTAGACACAAACCGATTGAGTCATAAGCATGCCAATTTTACTGTTAAAAGCAAACTTTGTGTAAATCATTCGCCTCGGCGAATACGACAAGAGACTCAGGAGCATGCCTTAGCTTCCTTCGCGCTGCGCTGACAAGTCCGGGAAATTAAGAGGCTACCATTCGCCAGCGGGCGCACAATATTTGACCCAGATTTGACGACAAGATATGATACACTTTTTGGCAGACAAATTTAAGAGTCTTAAATTTGTCTGTATTTAAAATTACACTAGAACTAACAAAATGGAAAACTTCATGCACATTTCTGACAAAAATGCCTAGAAATATATCAATGAAGAAAATTAGTGCCGAAGGTGAGATGCCAAAATAACAAACGTGCCAATTTATTGAACCAGTACTTATCGGAAGGGGCCCGGCTGCGCACGGTGGGGGTGGTGAACTACGGGGGTCGTAAGCAAGGCAAGGAGCCCGGCTAGAGCCAGAGGAGGCCTGGGTAGCCTAGAGGGAGCCTGAAATTATAGCACTGGTTCCCGGATACAGCGAAGTGGGAAGAGTGGAGTCAGGGGCGGATTCAGGCCGATGGTGGGGGGAGGGGACAACGGGGCCCCAAACCATGAAAAAAACATATGGTTTGTGCTTGAAGAAAATCCATAAAAATCGGCAAAATCGGGGGATTTAGGGGATTGCTCCATTTTCGCCCCCTGGATCCGCTAGTGCTGTGGTTCCTTCCAGACCACAGGGACACAGACAAACCATAGGAGCCCGGGGCAAATTGCAGGGGGCCGGGCAGACCGCTGGGGGCCGGGTAGACCACAGGGGCCTGGGCATACCGCAGGGGGCCCGGGCAGACGACAGAGGGACCGGGCAGACTAAATGGAGCCCAGACCGCCCATAAGGGGCCCGGGCAGACCACAGGGGCCCGAGCGGACCACACAGGACCTAGGCACACTACAAAAAGTCCAGACCACCTAAAAAGGGCCCGGGCAGACCACAGGGGCCCGGGCAGACTAAAAGGGACCAAGGCATAATACAAGCAGCCCGGTTGCAGTCACAGAGGGCCCGGCTGAACCAAAAAGGTCCCGAGACTGCCAAAAATAGGGGCCCGGATGCAGTCAAAATGGGCCTGAAAATATCGTTAGGGGCCCGTTTG
This sequence comes from Lepas anatifera, assembly GCA_034440635.1. Taxonomy (NCBI): domain Eukaryota; kingdom Metazoa; phylum Arthropoda; class Thecostraca; family Lepadidae; genus Lepas; species Lepas anatifera. The sequence continues at coordinate 42,899 of JAOTON010001752.1, read as the reverse complement.
CGGACACAGCGATTATGGGTGGCTCTAAAGGGGACCGCATCCAAGCAAGCATGCCAGGCAAGCATGCCAGGGAGCCCGGCCGCAGCCGCAGCAAGCCCAGACAGACCACGGGGCCCCGCACTCATAGCAAGGGCCCATCCGTGGCATTAGAGGACCCGCGCCTCCTGGACCACAGGGAGCCCGGTTGCAGTCACAGGGGGGGACGGGTGGATCAAAGGGAGCCCGGTTGCAGTCACAGGGGGGGCGGGTGGATCAAAGGGAGCCCGGTTGCAGTCACAGGGGCCCGGGTGGATCATAGTGGGCCCGGGTGGATCACAAAGGGCCCGGTTGCAGTCACAAGGAGCCCGGTTGCAGTCACAGAGTGCCTGGTTGCAGTCACAGGGGCCCCGGGTAGATCACAGATAGCCCGGTCCCAGTCACAGGGGGCCCGGGTGTATCACAGGGGCCCGGGTGGATGATAGGGGGCCCGGTTGTAATCACAGAGAGCCCGGGTAGATTACAGGGGGCCCGGTTGCTGTCACAGGGGGCCGGATGTATCACAGGGACCCGGGTGGATGATAGGGGGCCCGGTTGTAATCACAGGGAGCCCGGGTGGATTACGGGGGCCCGGTCGCAGTCACAGGGGGCCCGGGTGGATTACAGATGGCCCGGCTGGATCACAGGGGCCCGGTTGCAGTCACAGGGGTGCGGGTGGATCACAGAGGGGCCTGGTTGCAGTCACAGGGGACCGGATAGATCACAGGGGACCCGGCTGCAGTCACAGGGGGCCCGGGTGGATTACAGGGGGCCCGGTTGGGTCCACAGGGGGCCCGGGTGGATCACAGAGGGCCAGGTTGGATGACAGGAGGCCCGAGACTGCCGGAATTAGGGACCCGGCTGCAGTGAGCCTGAAAATATCGTTAGGGGCCCAGTTGCGGACACCGAGGTTAAGGGTGGCCAACATGGGACGCGCAAGCATGCCAGGGAGAATAGTGGCAGGGGCCCGGCGGTGTCCGCAGGGGCCCGCAACTTAGGATTGGGGGCTCGTCGGGTCATTGGGGGCTTCTCCGAGCATTGGGGGCTCGAGCCTCCCCAAATATATGGAAACTTGCGCCCCTGGTGCTGTTTTGTCTTCATACAGACAGCATGGGTATAAATTTAAATACCCATCCTAAATTCGATCCAATACAACGCCAATTAGTGAACCGAGAAGTGTTTGGCCCACGCTGGTAAAGCAGACCACTAGACAGACGAAAACAGCACCGTACTCCGAAAAGAGGAGGAAAAAAGCACAACGCGAGAAAGGTAGACTAGAACAAACCGAAACTAAGACCAACCAGTACTAACTGACTTTAACCGTTACAACTGTTCATTCTACATGGTTTGCTGAACAGCAGAGATGACCAACAATTAGGCCACGGAGCCTGTGATATCAGATGGCTCCAAACACAGCACTGCGATGGCTCGTGTTTTTTTTTTACTTATGCCTGGAGCATGAAAGCGAGAGAAATGACTGAAGATTGTTTATTAGAGGTGGGACTTTCTAGGCCCGGGGGCCCGGGGCAAAAGCCCGGCCCAGGCCCGCGGGCTTTGACCGGGCCTGAAGGCATGATTTAAGCCAATGCCGGGCTGATAACGGGCTTCACCCAGGCTCATTCCGGACTTCAACTGAACTGGGACTTGAGTCAATTTTCTGTAAGTTAAATAAGCCTTTTTCAGTACAGACCTAGTTTTTTCCACTGAAACATAATCTTATTCATGCACCAGCAGCTCTTGAAAATGCATTTACAATTAATTTTGAGACTTTTAGACATACATCAGGAATGTAAAAGCATGAAGCTCTAGCTTTCTATCTGTTACTCATGCCAGGGTCAAAAGCAAGTTACTTAAACCTGAATCAATATTTAAAATCAAATATTGAATAATGCCTACAGTTGCACACATCCATGCCGTACTGTCATCTTATGAATATCCTGATTACTTCAAAATCTTCAAGTCATATATGGGTGAACAAAATATAAATTGTGATAGCATATTTGTTACTTCCATATTGTCAGTATACCATTTCAAAGGAAATCATTTAACCAATTTGCTGCTAACATATTGATATTAACACATAGCTCTAGCTAGAAAATTCTTTCCAGAAGATTTCTGCTCCAGGTAAAAAGAAAATGTTATTTATGGAGCCATTCCCATGTCCTCTACGAAAAATGGTGAAGTAAATATGTCAGGTACAAACTATCTAGTGGGAGCCCATAATTGTCAAATTGGCCTGGTAACTCTAGCTGCAAGAACAAATGTTGATAAGTTTGACCCTTCCACAGCTTCATCTTGCTCTTTCATTGCCCAAAAGATGCAGAATCCACTCAGAAAAAGCTAGTATAAGCAAGGAAATAGGCACAAAGAAAACATGTTTTTGATCGAAGTACTTCAAAACGTAAATTAGTCAGTTATGGGGAGATACTGGGGAGAGCAGTCAGCCTTAGAAGGAACCTTTGAAATTACACCAAAACATGAATATACTTGACATTATGTGTTGCATTTTCCTTGTGGAGATACTTCCCTGGCCTCTATGAAATACAACTTCTATTATAAGCTTTGAACATAACAGCACTTCCTTCCCAAGATACCTTTACTTTACACTTCCCTCCCACCACACTAAAAATGTACAGAAACGTAGGAATACAGAACACAAAAACAGAATATCCAAATTATGGCAGATTCCGCGACCTTGAGCAGCTTGTAAAGCCAAGCCAGAAAAGCGTCATATATGAAACAAGTGCACAAAAAGTGGCCTATTCTCAGGAACAAAAGAAATGCACCACACACTTTGTGCTTATTTTTTAAATGTGTGAAATTTTAAAATAAATTTTAAAAAGTTTTGGAATATTTTTGCTGAAATAAACTTACTACTCTGGTAAATTTTGGTGAAAAATGTTTTCATAAATGCTGCTCTAATGTAGACAAGCACGGCGCTTCAGATACCTACAAAGCGCAAGCCCGTAAAATACAACAAAACAAACAGAATACTGTTCAAGCCCAAATGGTGATGTGGATGGGATTGAGTTGTTTTTTTGTGTCAGATTTATTTTTGGTGGAGATTGGTGCAATATTTTTATTCAATGTTTGGTGCAAACCTGTGGAAAACTAGTGGTTCCTTATCAAGATAGTTCTTTATGGCTGGTGGTTTGATAATTGTATATGGCTGATGGGCCTTGTTCATATTGGCCTGTTGGTTTACCTACTTTGCAGACCGGGCTGACCCAATCAGAACAATCTTTTGACTATCTTCCAAGCTGTTTAGTGACTAAACTAAAAGAAAATGTTCACATGTATCAATTGAGGGACAATGTGAAGGATTTTTGTTTCATTCACAGCCATTCTGCCATGATATTCTGAAAAGTTTTAGCTGAAAACTTGTCACTGCTCTCTCCTCTATTCATAAACATTATTGGAACTCAATTGTGAGGCTCGTGCCAGCATATAATGGTTTATAAAAGTGCAAAGATGGAAGAAATGTCTGACATGAGTGGACTTATTTCATCCCGATTCTTATAGCTGCCATGTGCATACCTCTATCTAGAATGCCCTTTGTTTTTATAAGGTGATGCTGGTCATTACCTGAAGTAAGCTTGCATCATAAGCAAGCCATGTTTCATACTGTGTTTTTCAGTATCATTTTCTGCTGAATTATTAAGATAGCTGAGGCTACTGATGCTACATGCACCTTTTTAATATGGTTTTGGGTGAAACCAAAAGTTTTTACAGGATAAATTGGCTTAAAACATATATTTGAAACAGCTTTAAAGTAAATAAATGTTTTATATAGTCGTTAATGGTTTTCCATGATACCGGGCCTTCCCAGGCTTGATAATCCATTTCTTCCACAAACCGGGCTTGTGACGGGCTTCTAAAATCAGCTGCCGGCCGGGCCCGGGCCCGGGCCTGCAAAATTGCCCGAAACTCCCACCTCTATTGTTTATCTCCTGACGGAGAGCTGTCCTACACAATGCAATTGTGCCACCATGCACACAAATTTAAAGCAATGCAAAGGTTTAATTCCAGTGCAAAAGTTATATCGAAGCAAAATTCAGTTATGTAAATGAAGTGTTTTCACTGCGTCTCACAGCAAGGGCACCTGCGACTAAATCGAGAGCACGGCCAAACCGGCAACATATCACGATGGTTTCAAAAGTCCAGTGAAAGATCCAAAACGTGATGCCAAAGGTACGCATGCTTTTCTTACGCATACATTTTTCAGCACGATTAAGTTCTTGTCAGGGATGCGGAGCCGGAGCCGGTCGGAGCCGACCATTCTGCCCGGAGCCGGAGCCGCCGAAACACTTTTGATCGGAGTCGGAGCCGGAGCGGGAGCCGTCAGAAAGGGCCCGGCTCCGGCTTCCAAAGAGCTCTAAAATTACCAAAAATCTAACGTGAAATGGTCACATTTTACCTCGTGAGATGTCGCATGGAAACACATTTATTTACCTGATATATTACATTTTCTCAATATGTTACGTATATCGAGATTAGTGAAATATTGCAACTACGGTGTTCCGTAGACGGTCTCACACTCGGGCAGGGGATGCGCTCCGGCCATTTAGCATGGGCAGAAACTGGCAACAAATGAAAGCATTGGCGGACACTGGCGGATCCATGGGGGGTGGCAAAAGGCATTTGCCGCCCAAATTGCCCAATTTTTGGTGATTTTGCCGATTTTCTTTAAAAAAACATGTTTTTTTACGATTTACGCCATGCCGTCGGCCTGCATCCGCCCCTGTTGGCAGACACAGGGGGAGGCCATTCCGTCCATGGCCTCCCCAAAGCCCTGGAAGGGGGCCAGACTATCTTTTGACCCCCCAAGGGGCGAGGAAATTTTTTGAAATATGTGTTTACACTAGGTCTGTCAAGCAATAAAATATTACCACCCCCTCCCCCCAGGAGAGTTATCATGTACTCGGAGTAGTTTATACTAGGTCTGTCGAGAACCGAAATCGCACATCCCGTCCCCCCCATGGCCCCACTCCGGAAGGGGGGAGAGGCAGATTTGGGTTTGCCCCCAAAACTGGGTTCTGCGTCCGCCCTTGATTATGAAAGTGTATGGTTTTTGTTTCTTAAATTATTCTCCAAACATTCATCTATCCAAAAACCTAAGTTTCATTACAACCATGCCTCAAACCTACCCATCTCATCCGTTAGAAAATCAACATCCCGAATTTCCCGTCCATTCTGGACGGCGAGTTGACACGCACATGGTTGCAGTGACGTCATCAGCGACGCCGTAGCAACGGCCGTGTAAATGGTGTTGCAATGTTTTGCGATGAAGCTACTGCTTACTGATCTCAGGTCCAGACAAGAGCAGACATATTGGAGGCAATGTTGCTGCTCCGCTCCAACCGCGATTGGGTAGTGTAGTGAGCGAACCAGCTGCTGGGCCCTGGGCACTGGGCAGTAGGGTGGTTGGTTTCGATTCTTCTCGAAAAGGAATTAAGCCATCAGCCTATCTGATGTGTTTTTCGATGTTGAACACTGTTAGCTCATCGAAATTTTTATTTGCGGGCCGTCCAAGCTTTACTTGATCGTTGTATCTTTAATTTTTTATGTGGGTTTGAGGGCATGTCTGACACATATTTCTGTTTGCCATAACAGTGCAGTGCAGTTTGCCATACGAATACACTGCAGTGTAGGTTGGTCCAGTTTTGAGGTTCACAGGCCTTTGGCATCTGGTCAAGAGCGTTCGTTCATCCAATCGCCATTTTTCATTCGTACAAGTACATAATCACTTTGTATCTGATGGACTTTCACGCCCTTGAAAACGTGTCGATCACATTTTGGATATAGGTACATTGCCGGAGCCGGAGCCGGTCGGAGCCGACTATTTTTCCCGGAGCCGGAGCCGTTAGGACACTTGAACCCGGAGCCGGAGCCGAAATAATAACCCCGGACCGGAGCCGGAGCCGGAGCCGTCCAAAATTTTCCCGGCTGCGCATCCCTGGTTTTTGTGCATTTCACAATCAAGCATAGCCAATGTTGCCAGACACCTCCAAAGTCTGTTCGCCAATGCGATTATGGAAAAATGAATAAAAATTTCATAGAATACCAGCGGTAAATAAGACATCCATCACTGTTCATGTAATCTCTACAAAGGAAGAGAGGTTCGGGTTTCGTATACCTATGTTTGAACCAAACAGTGTCGTGCTGTGCAAGTAGACTTTCTTTTATAGGTCCTGCCTGAATGATCGCAAATTTAGTCATGGCGAATGTCCAATGCAAAGGTGATATTAAATATACTGGTATAAATTGTTTCGCTTTAAGTAATGAGTGATCTGACGGCCATCATTGCAGGTGAATGAATGTGCTTGTGCAGGACAGTCAGTGTCAGTGTTGAAGTCATCTCAGTGTATTCCCTTATCCTTCAATGATAATATAAGGCACCAGGCGTGTCGAACTATATCTATTTGTGGGTGCCCGACCACTTCCAATGAAACGTGAAAACAGTGGTAAAGTGGTAAAATATCCTTTGAATTTTCTCCTTTTACATTTCAAATACTTCTTCTTGGTTCAGTGCAGTTCAAACCGCCTGTGAGAGTGCTAAACACATGATAATTTTTTATTTATTTTCACGTAATGGCTCTCGATATTGTTTCAAATTTGCCCACCCCAATCATTAAAAAACACTAATCAAAAACCTTTTGAAGTGGCGTTTGAACTGGGATCCGTATCAGCTATGAAACGATCACCTTTTTGAAAATAGAATGTAAGGCAGCCTGTTCAAGTGACCAAGTAGAATGCGTTATGATTTCCGAACAACATTTTTCCCATATATGAGCATATCCAAATTACCCCTTGGGAATGAAAGCCTTTCAGACACGTTTTTTACATTGTATGAATCCTCTCAAACGTATGCTGTGCTGCACTGGGTCACCTTGTATCGATACTATTTTTCCATCTCCGGGAACGACGTAGTTGTGTGAGTTAGTGGTGCTTGTAGGATAAGTTATACTTGTTTCAATGATGGATAAATCCGTGACATCTTTGTAAATTTTCGTTTAAGGGTGCAAGGCTAAATAACACATTACCAATAAGTTTCTTTGCCCTCGTCTCCCTCGAAACAATGTATATTTTTCTCGTTTCTTTGCCCTCGTCTCGCTCGAAACAATGAATATTTTTCTATCACTTTTAATGGCTGCTATTTTATTTATTATAAATCTTGTCCAAGCCGTTGCCAGTTCAGTTTTAAGAGTCGGAGTCTCACTAGTCACCAAGGGACTTTTCACGGAGACCCCGACCCCACCACTCAAACGAGCAACTCCCATGATGAAGGGATAATTAAGGAACCAAAGTTGAACGTCCCTCAAAGCATAAGGACGGCCGCCTACCTCATGTCACCCTCTCACCAGTCAGTTGCCAGCTGACCTACGGTATTTACGGTTCCTTCCAACTGCCATTTTAACTAAATTATTTTGCCAGACGTTGCTTAAATGTCGGGTTAGAGGTAGATGAAGTGCGGTGTCGCTGTGCGATGGTGTTTTTTCTACTACCTGTGGAAACCTGAGGAGGCCAGTTGCCCGCCCCCTCGTGTGGGCGCGTGTTAATTCTCATAAACTCTGATACATGATGAAAGTTTCGTAAAGACAATGCAATATCATTGCATGCAACCGATTCTAAAAGCATTCGCTTTGTTTGTGGTGTTAAACATAAGACTGTACTACTGCAGTGGTCAAAAACCGTCTGCATAACTACCTTAGGTGCTAAAAATTTGGCATTGTTAGCAAGTACGCATTTTAATTTTTTATCGAAAGATAATTTATAAGGCAAACTTTTGAAGTGTCTAAAAGGACGATTTCAACTGCGAAAACTCATATAAGAAAAGGTCAAACAAATCAAGTCAAAATTTTTGACATTTTAAAATTGGCTTTTTTTAAATAATGTTTGGTTCAAGACGAGTTCAATGATATGCAAAACTTGTTAATCAGGCAATGCGTTTTGGAGTTATGAAGCATCGAAGATGAGTCTACAAGGTGACCTCCCGAAAATTCCTCGGGCTATAACTCGGTCACCGTTGGTCGGAGGGGGGCTTAGATTCTCACAGGCGTGTTTCTGACCCAAAACTACCCCGGATACAAAGTTTTAGATTTTTCTAGATATGGTGGTGTCAAATTGAAATATTTTTGGTCGTTTTGTCCTGGAATGCCCCCTGCTATATTATCATGCTATGGCATTGCTACTGAATGTATTAAGCTGAGATGCACAAAAATATGTCAAGAATGGCAAAAGAATATGGCAAAATTAAACTGTGTATTATCACTACTAGAAGTCATGAAATGATAACGAAATAGTGATTTAACCCACGCCCCGGTGGGAGTGTATGAACAACCCCTCGTGTTTTTGCAGTGGCACGAAAAACCGCAGCGCGAAGCGCCGCCATACTTTGCACACCTTATCCTAGATCAATGACGCAACTTTACCCAAAATTGTAAGGCTGGGTCCTCTCAGGTCAGGTCACCAGTACAAGTCGAAAATGGTTAAGGTGACATAGGCAATTAGGCGTGAATTTATCGAATTGAAACTTAGTATACCACATAATGGGCTCACCGAAAACTACACGATATTCCGGACCGCCCTTTTGACTGTGACGCGCCCAGAACCTTATATCAATTCAGGGTAATACATAGAAACTCACCTAACATTGACCTTCGAATTTTAGAATCACTTGATATATATATATATATATATATATATATATATATGAAGTTAAACCGGTTTCAAGTAATACTAACTCAGCCTTTTTCCCTAAGTAATCAGTATCAAAGGGCTGCAGAGTATTGGTCTCGGGGGGGCCAAGCAATGATTTCAGGGGCCTCCATATGCTGATCTCGGAGGGCCCCCGAATGTGTGGATGCAGTGGCGTAGCCAAGGGGTCCTAGGAGTTCGCTGATTCCCTTGGGACAATCTGAACCACCTGAAAAGGATTCTCTGATCACGGGGCACTCCAGAGTCAGTCTCAGGGGCCCCTAGAGATTCGTTCTCGGGGCGTCTCGAGTCGGCCTTAGGGCCCCTACCCTGAGAGTCGGTCTCAAGCCCCTCCCCCGAAAGTGGATTTCAGGTGGCGTCTGAGTTTATCTCAGGGGGCCCCTAAAGTCGGTCTCAGGGGGGGGCCGAGAGTCAGTTTCAGGGGCCCCAGAGAGTGGTTCTCAGGGCCCCACGAAAGTCTATTTCAGGGGGGCCCCTGAGGGTCAGTCTCAGAGAACCCCAAGAGTCGGTAAAGGGGACCCCGAGAGTCAGTCTTAGGGGACCTAAGGCTAGGAGTGCTCCCGGGAGTCAGTCTCAGGGACATCCGAGGGCTAATCTCGGGACTCTGAGCAGCAATTGCCAGAGGTGCTCCCGATTTTTGGGTCTCACGGGCCCCGAGTTAGCCTTAGGCCTCTGAGGGTTTATCTGGGGCCTCCGAGAGGCAGATTCAGGAGTGCCAAAGACTCAGTCACAGGGGTACTTCCACACTCCCCCCCTCGAGTGTTAGTCTCAGGGGGCGCCCCAGAGTTAGTCTCAGAGGGCTGTCGGAAGTCATTCCCAGCCATCCCCCCACCCCCGAGAGACAACCTCAGGGGACCCCAGGAGCTAATCTGAATGGCCCCGAGAGTCAGTCTCAGCCCCCCCCCCAGAGAAAATCTGGTGAGCCCGATAATCAGTCTCAGGGGTGCTACCGGTAACTAATCCCAGGAGCCCCGAGAGATTCTTTGGGGCCCCCAGCTTTGGTCAAGAGGCGCCATGAATCAGTCTCAGAGAACCCCTGAGATCTAATCGGGAGAGGGGTCGAAAATTAGCCTTGTGAGTGCCGCCAATTGTTGGTCTTAGGCTGCACCCCAGAGCTCGTCTCAGAACCCCCAAGAACTGATCTCGGGAGTCCGAGTTGTTTTCAGGGGACCTTTCAGTTCTAATGTAAGGAGGACCTGAGAGCTAATCTCAGAGATCCAAAAATTAGTCTCACGAGGTCTCCAGGAGTTAGTCTCAGGGGGTCCCCTGGGGCTGCCCTCAGGTGTACCCGAGAGCTAGTATCAGCGAGCATTCCTCCCCTTCCTCCCCACGCCGCTCAGTTATATTCAGGGCCCCACGAGAGTAAGTTCCATGGGATCCCAGTGTGTAGTCTCAGGGTACCCCCAATACTGGTTTTGGGGGACGTAAGTACTGGTTTGCGGGAAAAGTGTTGTTTTTGGGGGTTCCCAGGTACTGGTTTCTGCGCCATGTCAAGTGCTAGGTACAAGACTGGATATCTCTTCTTGACCCAGGGGACAGGGGGGAGCGATGGGTAGTGGTCCTGGATGGCTTAACACTAGCACAGCAATACAAACCCTGTAAAAGCCTACCAGAGACCGAAAGTCGAAGAGAGTACTGACCTTACCAACCCCCGGGACGTCCAACTAATGGCTAGGGAAGGGTAAGTGAGCGGTTTCCTCAGCAGGACCGTCCACGGTATAGGTTTAATATAGCATCTGGGGTACACTCCTATATCCCATTTATTGAGCATCCTTTTTCCTTTCCACTTCTTTTATATTTTAGCATACAATCCAGAGATACAATCCAGCTTTAGATTCTAGACACAAAGAAGATTTTCGAAAATCAAATGCCTCGGAAAAATGTTTCTACGCCCATTGCGTACCAAAAATACAAATTGGAGCATGTCGGTCAGGCACCATTAGCGAAGGAAAGACAAAAATTAATCTAGTTTTATCATCCATAAGAGTAAAAAGAACAGGGAATTTCGCACTTCAGGTTATTCTTAATATATTAGCGTAACCCCAATAATAATACTTATGAATACTTTTTGGTTAATAACCACTCTATTCAGCAGTGTGACTCCAGATCTTATGACTTAGGGGAGAGTGGGGAGAGTTGTATCATGGACAAGTTGTATCAGAGCGATTTTTTCCAAAACTATCCAAGAGATAGCGCTCCCGACACGACCAGATAATGCGGCTAGCGATCCGCCATCTTTCTTTATACTGCCGTCTGCTTGGCTTGGTGCGTTTCGCGGTGAGTGCAGAAAATGTGTTTTCGGGGTGTCATTCTGTAAAATTTCGTCGTAAGGAAATGTGTGTTTCTGTCATTCAGATGATCACGAATTGGAAGGATTGCTGTAGCAGTGGTAAGGGTAGATCCTAAGGCTTCGTGCGTGAGAAGGATTTTCTCGGAGTGCCACTGGTTGTTGAGCACGAGGACGTTTTTTCCAATGTGGGAGGGGTGGTACATGTTGTATCAAGGCCAGGTGGGGTATGTTGTAACAGTGATACAACTCACCCCAATGTACATACAGCTCATTAGGGGTGTCGCCACAGATTCGTTTTTGCCAAAAACACTACATTGTCACATCTAGCCACAACGAAAAATTAGGTAAAATATTTTTGATGCAAACAGTGCAGGTCAGGATAAGTGCAAGACGGACTACGCTGATGGAATGAAAGCAAAAGCAAAAATTAAAGTCTAACAAGTCCAGTGGCGAATCTAGGATTTCGTTAGGGGCAGGCTCTGAGGGGGGGGCGCCGAACCTGGGGGCGCGGAATCTGAGGGGCGCCAATTTATCACCCAATAGGCGGCCAGTGTCGAAGAAAAAACGCGTTTAAGAAACGTATTTGTAAATGCTTATTTTCATGAAAGCTACCTTTCAGTGAAACATGTTCATGTTTACCATCAAACATATTTCGGGCCGGCAAGGTTTCGCCCAGAAAGTAAAGACTGGTACATTGGTAGAAAAAGCTGGACGCCCCCCACTGATGCTAACTGAAGCACCATGAGCAAAGAATACAGCTAACTTCGATCTGGAAGAAAACTGAGGTGTCGTAACGACCACATCCACGTATCATAGTTGTCTTGGCTAACGCTGGGTCCCTACAGAAACCCCGATTGACGCTACAATAAGCGCAATTAACAATGAATGTCTACCATTTATTGGCCACAATCATGTTGCTGATTATTTTGCCAATTCGGGCGTCTTTAGCGTACAAATCACATTCCACGTTTTAGCAACAAATTTACAATTACACTTAACAATAATAATAATTTTTGGGGCTTATCGACGCACCAACTGCCAGGGTCATATGGCGTCGCCAACTCTTTCCCTGTTGGAAGGGTTTCTCGGGAGCCAGCTTGCTCCTTGTTCAGGGAAGCCGCCGGGCCTTGAACCCGGGTCGGCTGCGTGGCAGCCAGCTTCGCTGACCACTCCACTACCGCGCCCCCTACACTTAACAATTTCACTTAACAATTACAATTACAACAATTACAATACAACTTTACGGTGAGCCTATGAAAGATTATCAGGTTTACACAACATATTAATAAACGAGTTAACCGACACTGCTTGGACAGTTTCTTCAGGCAGAGCATTCCAGTCGCTGATTGTTTTTGGAAGAAACGAGTTGAGGTGGTATTCGGTCCTGCATCGTGGTATCAAAAATTGTTGACCATGTCCTCGTCGCTGTCTTTCTGGTAGTGGCGTCAGTTTGACTTTGATGTCTTCCACGGCTACCGTCTCATGTAGTATCTTGTAAAGCATGGTTAGCCGGGCTACTCTTCGTCTTTCCTCGAGAGATCTCCATTCGAGTCGCTTCATGATATCTGTTACACTTGATGTTCTTCGAAAGTCCCTCACAACGAAGCGCGCTGCCCTCCGTTGAACTGATTCAATCCTGTTGATGTGTTGTTGCTGGTGCGGATCCCAGATGGTACTTGCATATTCGAGGATAGGACGCACATAGGCTTTATATGCAGTATCCTTGATTTTCCATGACTTTATTTTCAGATTTCTCTTCAAGAACCCTAGAGCTCTGTTTGCTTTGGAACAAACGTTTTCAATGTGGTCGCTCCAGCCGATGTCTTTTTTATGGTGATGCCGAGGTACTTAGCACTCCTCACTGTATCCAATGTGTGGCTGTGTAGTACGTATTGATACGGCAAGGGTTCCCTGCATCTGGTTACTGGAAGTGAGACACACTTCTGCGGGTGAAATTGCATGTCCCACTTGCGTTCCCACGATGCCAGCGCGTTCAAGTCTTGTTGCAGTGCTAACTGGTCAGACATGCTATCCACTGCAGTGTAGATTGCAGTGTCGTCAACAAATAGTCTTGATCGTGTTCTTAGGTTGTTCGGGAGATCATTAATATACACGAGGAATAGGCACGGGCCGAGGACACTTCCCTGTGGCACACCAGACTTGACATCAATGAACCCGGACTTGACACCATTGACAACCACTGCCTGTCTTCTGCTTGTCAGAAAGTCTAAAATCCATTGGTTGATTTTTCCAACGACGCCATACTGCCGAAGCTTGTGGATAAGCAGGCTATGATTGACCTTGTCGAAAGCCTTGGCGAAGTCCATGATGAGGATGTCAGTCTGTTGCCCTCGAGAAGTATTTTCAATGAGCTCATTTGTGAATCCTAGAAGTTGTGTTTCACAAGACCTCTTCTTACGGAATCCATGTTGTTGGCTGCTCATGATTTCGTTATTTTCCAAGTGGTTCATGATGGTGCTGGTAAGTATATGTTCCAGTGTCTTGCAGCACACACTGATGAGTGACACTGGACGGTAGTTGGCTGGATCGTTTCGTTGGCCCTTTTTGAACACCGGCGTCACCAGTGCGGTCTTCCAGTCAGCAGGGACCATACCAGATTCCAGAGAAGATCTAAAAATCATGGTAAGAATCGGTGCCACCTCGTCAGAAAGTTCTTTCAGTACTCGAGTGCTCAGATTATCCGGACCAGAAGCTTTGTTTGGGTCTAGGTTGGTAAGCAGCTTCCGCACTCCCTGTACGGTGATGGTTATGTCTTCAAGGACTGGACTATTGTGAGGAGGCATAGCACATTTGTTGTTGAACTCGTCTTGGTTGTAGCCTCTGCCTTCGCTGAAAACAGATTGAAATTGGCTATTTAGTATTTGAGCCTGTCTTTTGGGGTCGGATATCAGGTGACCGTTTTCTTTTAATGGTGCAACACCAACATTTGATGACTTAAGATGTTTGATGTATGTCCAAAATCGCTTATCTTTGGTTCTTTGTTCTGGGTCGATACCTTCGAAGATAGAGTTCAGGTAGTGCCAATAAGCACGCCTCAGTTGTCGTTGAACTTCTCCCCGCAATTGTACATACTCTGTTTTCGTGTCTTCATTTCCTGTTTTGCGCATCTTCTTGAAAAGGCGGTTTTTACGGTTGATTAGGCGCCGAAGAGAAGGATTTATCCATGGTTTACTTTCCTTTGAACGAGCTACTTTGTGTGGAATGAATTTGGCGATGGCGTCCGATAATGAGTCTTTGAAAAAAGTCCACAGTTCTTCAGTAGTGGCCGCATGTCTCATAGAACGCATCCTGGGAAAGATATCATTACATGCGCCTTTAAGACCGGTCAAATTTGCCTTCTTGTAAAGTGGGATTAGTCTTGGTGTTTGTTTGCGGTTTTTTGGATTGATGGAAAACTCGCAGTAAACAGCATCATGGTCAGATAATCCCGGAATGACCTCTACTCTTGAGATGAGTTGAGGGCAGTTTGTTATCATCAGGTCCAGGATGTTATTTCGTCTTGTTGGTGACAGGACAAGCTGCTCGAGTCCGTTATCGCTTAATATGTCCACAAAGTCATTGTGTAATCGCGGATGTAAGGCATTGGGCTTCAGTGACATCGTTCTCCAGTCCCAACCGGGGAAGTTCATATCACCCCCAATCAGAACATGAGCATTTGAAATTGCAGTAGCTCGGCTGATTGAGTTAGAGAATAGCCTTAAACCCTCTTCATCGCTCACATTGGGTCGATAGTAGGCGCATAGGTATAGGGTTCTCTTTCCTTTCAGCTTCAACTTCACCCAAATAAGCTCGCAGTCCTCCTGTGGCTCGGGCACATGGTAGCTATCCAAAGTGTTCTTCACCGCCAACAGCACTCCTCCCCCATGTCGGTTTCTGTCCTTGCGATATACTTTGTAGGTGTCTGGGAAAATTTCCGCATCCGTCTGGATAGAGTCAAGCCAGGTCTCAGTAGCCATAACAATATCAGGTCTTACACTATCTATTAGGTGAATAATTTCTGGTTTCTTTCCGGTTGCTGATTGTAGATTTAAGTTCAGGACTCGCAGTGGACGATGGTCTCTCTTGGTTGACTGGTTTGTGCGTACCGGAGTAGAGGCATGGATAGGTCTTCCAATAGAACCTCTGCTAGGTGTCAGAAGCGAGGTGGTCAGAAGTTCGGAGGTCGTGTCATCTTCTGGGAATTCGAAAAGTGTTTGACTATTTCGATTGTCGCAGACGGCGCAGCACCACATATCGTCTTGGTGCAAATGACTCGTATCGATAAATTGACAACGTGCATGATACCACTGACCACACTCGTTGCAACAGACCACTCTTGTATTCCATTGCACTGTGTTATCGCACGTTCCACACTGCCTCACCGATTGGGAGAGCTCTGGGACAGATGTTTGGTGAGAATTCAAAGGACCCGGGTTAGGCTCAGGTGCAAAAGAGTTAGATAGCAATAGGGAGATCAGATAGAGGTTGACTTGCTTGCTTCGCTGCCGTTTCTTTTGCATATGTTTAAGTACATCGACAAAAATAGAGCAACTTGTGCCAAATGTTCTTAACAACTCCTTTCTTCCAAGGCAGACTGCATCAATTCGGAATTGTGCAGATGGTAGCGTAGGGTCACTGACAATAGCTTTATGCAACATGATGGTAAAAACAATGATGAACAGGCACATATTTAATCTAAACATTTTATGCTTCTTTTGGCTAGTGGTGCCGTATTTTCAGCATTAAAGTGACACGGAAAATGATGGCACCTGCCGCACAACGTCACGTTTTTTACAGTAAAATTTCTGATGAGTTCCGAGGCAGTTTTCTTCAATGCGTCGGGTTTGCCGCACGTATTTCGACACTTATCCTCGGAATATTTTCTTGTCCATATCAGTTAATCTCAAACATACCTCACAAGCCACACTGCCGATCTTCTTCAGATTCCTACACCGCAGCCAGAGAAGGCTTAACTACATGAAAAATGAACAATTGCAAGAGGAAACGCTAAAATTACTTTTTTAAGTGACATGAAGCGCGGAGCACCCGAAGAGTGACCCGACCAGCTGGCAATCAGCTGGCCAAGTCCAATACAGTGAGCTTTGTTGAACTTAGTCATGGCGAAAGCTAAGGTGCCGTATCGACCACCTCCACATATCACAGTTGTTTTGACTAACGCTGAGTCCCTACTGAAATCTCCGATTGACGCTAACCTAAGCATCAGGGGCCGCAGAGCCTCTGCGGGCCTGGGCCTCTGAGTTTTTGGTGGCTGCTCTGAGCTGATATTGAGTCCCCTCAGTTGATCTGGGACCGCTTTAGATAACCAGGCCCTCACACTGAACTTGAATGTGTCGCCACTGGAGCCTTCTGAGCTTTTCGGGGTCCCTTAATTGGTGTAGGCCCTCCTCAACAGATCCTGGGCCCTCTGAGTTAATTGTTGGCTATCTGAGAGCGAGTTTTCAGGTTGCCCACTTGGGCTGTTCTTGGACCGTGAAAGAGTATTGCACAGGAGCTTACTGGCTTGGCCTTAGATCCTTCGCTGCTTTGGGCCCCCTAAGCTAAAAATAACCCTGTAGGTGAGATTATTGTGGCAGCCATGAGCTGGTCTAGGGCCCGTGATAGGATTTACTTAAGGGGCCTCTGGCTTGATCATAGGGCCCCTAGCTGGATTAGTCTCCCCTGAGCTGGCAAGGGTCCCCCTGGGTTGGTATCGTGTTCGTTTAACTGATATAGACTCCTTCAGCTTGTATGGGGCCCGTTGTGCGTATCTGGGCCCCATGAGCTCGTCGAGACACCCAGCTAGTCTGGCCATCTTAGTTTGTATGGGCCTCCTGAGCTGCTTTGGGCCCCCTCAGCGTGTCTTGGCCCCATGAGTTGAAGGTTGGCCCCCTGGGCTAGTTTTGGCCCCTGAGCTTATTTAGGACCCATTTAAATGGGTAGGCACCCCACGCTGCCTATACAGGTCATTAGGGATGTCGCCACAGATTCATTTTTGCCAAAAAACACTATATCATTACAGGTAGCCACAATGAAAAATTAGGTAAAAATATATTTGCTGCAAAAAGTACGGGCCAGGATAAGTACAAGACAGGCCGCGCTGATGGAATGAAAGCAAAGACAAAAATTAAAGTCTAACAAGTCCCGAGAAGTTATGGCCACATCCTCACCTTCGCTTCACAAATTCGAGGGACACCCCTGCTCGCCCCTCGCCTCCTTCTTCCCACGTCCATGCAATTCATCCGTATCCCTGAGGCCTGATACAACCCTTCCCGTAACTATTGTGAGATGATTACTTAGTAAGTCCATAACTAATACTTTTAGGCTTTTCAGATTGAACAGTTGCAGATTGAACAGACTTTAGCCCTGGCTTAAGTCTGCTGGTACCTAGTCAAGAATTTGCCCGTTTCGACGCATTGTGTTGGCTTCCTTTTTCCAAACGGGTCACTTTTACACTTGGACGGTTGATGTTTCGTTTGCGCTTTTTGTCGCCATGAATTTCGTACTGTATTGGCCATAGTTAGGTTCAATAAAATGCAAGTTAAGTTTATAATTAAATTCTAAATTCGTTGTAGGTTGTTCCCACGGTCATGATCGGTAGCAGGCACAGTTTCCAAAACGTGACACACTGTTACAACTTAACCCACCATGTGATACAACTCACCCAACCGGTGGGGTAAGTTGTATCAAGTGAAAAGGTCCATTCGCCGGGCAGTAGGAGACAAACCAGTAAAGATTAAGAAAAAAATATATCGGCAAAAGGAAGCCAAAGGATGCAGCTACGAGATGGTATTGAAATCACGGGGCCATCCCAAGTAGTTACGAAATTAATGAACCTGGAGTAAAAACTGATACAACCCACCCCACCCTCCCCTACTTCTGAACCATTTCGCCTTCCCATCACTTGCTGCACGCAGGCTGCACGCAGGATCTTATTTTTCTACAAAGTATCTTTTCAGGCAAGCTTAACTCCATCGACCTGGTGGGGCGCGGTTTAATATAGGAAGTTTACAGGTGTTGCCTGAACTACCCTTAAAGGGAATGTGGCACCATTATAACGTGATTTCAACTGAGATAGCCAAGTTGTAAGGCATGCCGGAAAACCCGGAATTCAATATATTATTTGTTTTGAAACTCAAAGGCTGGGGGATCCGGACGCGCGGTAGACAGCGCGCAGCTGCGCGGGGGCGTACGTTAGCGCGCAGCGGCTTTTCGAGGGATCCATCGGCGCGCAGCTAAGTTGTGGCGGAAGTAGTGTCGCAACTCGCCGTCTTACGCGCTAACTTTCCGCGTCTTCTTAACAGCGCGGAAGACAGCGCGGAAGCCTGTATGATTCTTTTAAAGTAATAAAAAGATATTGGAAATGTCAGTGAAGCCAAGTTATATGATTTGCGTTCGACAAAACATGTATTTTTAATAAAAATCGAGGCCCACAAACTCCCAACATCTCATTGGGAAATCGTCAGAAGAGACACAGGCGAAGAGAAGCGTAGATCACTGCAGCTGTGACAGTGGATCACCAGCCGTAATGCTAACTGCCCTCCAATAAACATTGTTGTTCGCCCCAGAACGTATCTCACGTTTCGCACCACTCACCGTCCCCGAATGGTCTCGTCGTGGCTGACATGGAACGCCAGCGATAACTCAGTTCACCCTGAGAACTGTGGGCGTGAGGATTTTTTAATATATGGTGTTGTTTCAAAGGCAGAAAGATAAGGAAAATGGGGTCAAATTCATAGGCGGTATGCAGAAAATGCACTAAATGCACTCGCCGAACCAGGCTTCTTGGGGTCTGCCCGGCTCATCTCTCCCCATTGCTCCGACTAATCCAATGGCACCATAGTACAACGAGGCAAAAGTGTGTTGCGTGAAGCCCGTGTCCCGCCCAGATAAATTGACTTGAGGTAGGCCTAAAATAAAAACGCATTCGGAGTAAGCCAAATCATATCATTTTCTCATGTATGCTTCATTGATTTGGAAATCCCACTTATAAATTGTCGTTTACGGTGAAGGCTTTTCCCTTTATCCGAACCGAGCACTTTAATCATCACCGCACCTCCCAGCGCGGGGCCGTGTCTTTCTCTCATCCCCTCCCCCACAGTCGGCCAGGAAATCCGACACCGTACAGCAGTCATCAGGCTGTAACCTATGACGTGAGTTTACTACGGCCAGAAAAGCACTGTATTCTATGGGAATTTCACCCTTGGCGTCTATTTACGACGGTCGCCGGCACTATTCACCGCCGCCTCGGATTGCCCTCCATGCACCGCGCTAACTTACGCCGCCGCGGAGCCCCGCGCGATCGCTCTCTCCCGAACATCCCTGCAAATCGCTTACGCGCAAACTTGCGCCCAAATCAGCGCGGGCGTAGGGAGAGCGCGGGCGGAAGCTACGCGCAACTGGATCCCCCCAGCCAAAATTTACCTAGAGAAAAGCTAAAAAAACGTACCTGAAATATACCCAAAATATATCCAAAGCAGCTGGTCACAGTTGTCAGCTGTTGGTGTGATGACATATGCTGACGTCACGGTGAGTACCAGCCAGTCGAAGCCATTGAAGCCTACTTAATATGGTAGTAGTTGCCAGATCATGATGTCATCCACAGTCAGAGGTTTATTTCTTACTCTAGAGGAGCATTCTAAAAATAAAAATATTGAGCTTATTGTACATTCTACTAAGAAATCATGGACGTTTTCATGATTTTCGGCTAAAAATACACCTAATTACAATAAAATGCATGATTCGACCAAGGTGCCACATTCCCTTTGAAGGGAATGTATATCTATATGGGATTTAACACACACATTGACAGGGTTCTGAGCCACCTTCGCATTGACGTGGGGCGGGTACCCCTCCGTCAATGACCCCCCAGATCTCTAAAAGCACAACAGATAGCGAAAAACGGTGAATGCTGTAGGATAGTTCATTCTAATCTCCATGGACAATATTTGAACTATTTTTTTCAGGTTACATTTAAGGTCACTAGAGGTCAAGGCCTGCCAACATAGGGATAACATGAAGACGAAGGTTTTCAGTAATTACATCTGGACTGGTAAAAGATAGAGCAAAACAATATAGCGCATATGAATTCTCGCAGCAAGCTGAATCAAATGATTATATATATATATATATATATATATATAGGTATATATATATATATACCTATATAGAAACGATGAGGAACATCTAACAGCGTTAAAAATGAATGCTCTACAATTATTAATTTCCAAGTTATTCAGTTTAAACCATTTTCTCATGTAGTTCCAATGCAGAGACCATAGCTCGCACCTGACCCTAGGCTATCGATATAAAAAACATCTGAATAATTTTTGTAGAACTCGGTAGGCTCATTCTGTGATACCGAGTTTCAATCGGATAGGTTCACCCCGTTCTGACTTATGCTATCTTCTTAAACTTTTTTTAAGTCAGGTCACCTGAATTGCATTGGTGACCTGACCTGGGATGACGCAACCTGAGTTTTTCCAAAAGTTGTAAAAATAAACAGGCAAAATGTATAACAGGTGCAGTGGCGCTACGCCCCGCCGTTTTTATTCTGTCTCCAAAAAACCGAGGGGCGGGTATCTGCCCCCTCTCGGCCTGAGAGATACGAGCCGGCTCGGAAGCAGGGGCCCGGCTTTCCGGAATTCCGGGCCCAAATTCTGAGGGCCCAGTCACAGACTCAGAGGTTCTAAGTGAACTACAAGGGGCCCGGAAGCATATCAGGAGGCCCGGATAGCCACAAGGGGCTCGGTTGAACCGCAAGGGGCCCGGGCCCCCGAGATAATTGTTACGCGCCCGGTCGTGGGCCTCGTTGGACCTCCGAGGCAGGGGCCCGAAAACGGCTCGGGGGGCCAATTATGCCAAATTTTTGTGAACTCTAGGAACAGCTCTTCGGGGGCCCCGATACCAAATCTGTCAGCGGTCAGCCCAAGGGGGGGGCGATCGCCCATCGCCCCCCTTGGATCCGCCCCTGTGAACAGCCCCAATGTACAACAAATAACCTGAAGGCACGTCTTTTCGAAATATAGCGTGGTTCACAAACGTAAAGCTACTACCAGGTGAGCTTTCTGTTGCGCTGTGCTTTTACCTGTGGGCTATGAACTAACTTACGGAGACAGGACAGTCTACCGCGCGGCCTTGATGACTCAGGTTCAGATATGTATGCAGTGAGCTCCTGCCTCCTGGCCTCCCAGCTGGCTCCGAGCACATGTTGCCAGTCGGTGGCCGCTCCACCGTCTGCGCGCTCCCACTGACCCCAGCGTCGTTCACACAACACACGAGCGAGGAGTCCAAGGGTATTGCCGATGAGGTAGACACTGCCTTCGCCGAGCCGTCGGGATACTACAATTAAAATCACGTTATGAAGGTGCCACATTCCCCTTTAAGTGTCACAGAAACTGTGATATTGTCTCATTGCACATGGAAACCGGGCCCATGTTTCGCCATGGCCGGAAATAAGACGTACATATTTGGACAATTATGTCAGAAAACATTGAAAAGAACCAGGTGCCCCATTATGCACATTGATGACGCACTAAAAATAAGCATGGGAGCCAGTCAGGATACTTGTCAGTGTTATTTGGGGGAAGAATGTGGCCCATTTATCCATACACATATATAAATGGTGAGACCATCATCCATAAAGCATACACACTACACAGCTTTATCATTGAAGCCTTACACATACAATATCACAGTGGTACATACATAAAGGGTATGGTGCCCTTCTACATCAGGCACAGTCTGACTCAAATGTTTTCAAAACACCCACTTGGTACAGTCCAACATCCAAGATAACCACAACTCACGTGCTGGACATGTAACAGTGTTTTTGATCTCTTTATTTACACACATTGGTAAGGGAATAGAAGAAACACTTTCAGCTGGTTGATGAGGTCACTATCTACCAAATGTTGCAAAAAAGAATATTGACTTTCTGAAAAGCATAACTGGTTATGAAGGAAGCTCTTGCACTTGAGCTTTTAGTGCCTTCCCAGCTATGATTTTTTGTTTTGTTTTGTTGATGGGTGTAGATAAAGTCCTAATAAGTCACACATAATACCAAGTTGGCCATATACTCAGGTGGAGCAAAGCAAAGTGGCAATGAAGAGGCTTTATATAAAAAACACATGATTTGAATATAGAAATAAATTCATTTGATAAATATTTATTAAGGACACCTATTTGGAAGTTAAGAAAATATGTCAACACTGCATACAGGCCATAATAGACAATGTCTCAAATGTCACTATGAGAAATTAACATATTGTTGTCTTCAATCATTTGTAAATTTGTGTAGATTATAGGATGAAGAATGGATAAATAATAAATCACATTATATAAAAAGAGGGTACACAGTGTGTTAGGGACGCTGGGTGAGAAATTCATATGAGGGTTTGTGTTAGTGAGTCAATCTGTGTTTCCACTTCTTCACTTTGTTGAGAGGCAGTTCTTTTACCGCGTTGTGAAGTACTACAACCGACTTCCCGGACGTGTGCTTGGTGGCCGTGCAGGCTCATTTAAGCGGCGACTGCAGGCACACATGCACAACCCCTAACCAGTGACCACTTGTATTGATTATTGTATATGTAAATGTGTGAAAGATGTGTCTGTGGGTGTGTGGGTGTGTATTTTTCCCACTTTATTCACATCTGTCTACTGTGACACGAGCCATGAAAAACCAAAATTGATTGGATGTGCTCAAGAATGATACTGATACAGATACAGAGACGTATGCATGGGCGCCGAAAGCGGGGGGGGACGAGGGGACATGTCCCCCCCTGTTGGCCAACCAGAGGGACGTCCCCCCAAATTTTTGGGTCCATCGTCATCAATGCTGTCAGGTACCGAATATGCTCAAAATTCGCCTCCTCGGTCAGCACCAGCCCGGGTCCGTCCCCCTGGATGTATGGGGCTTATGCCTACTGGGGGGGAGGAGGTTTGTGACCTTCATCTGATCTGGAAGGCTCATTGTATATCTATGTGCATGTGAGGAAGGTGGTGGGGGTAAACAATGGATTGGGGATGCCAGGCGATGCATTTGTGGGAAGGGTTGTGATTAGTAGTCCCATCCATTTTCTTATAGTAGGATCTAGGGTTTCCGATTGGGGTGGTGGGGGCATCCGGATCAGCGCAAAGTCCTACCGCAGGGCGCTGATAGTCGCATATCGGGGAACGACCTTTTAGGGAGTCATCCGAAATTTTAAAGGGGCGCCGATGATCAATTGGATGGGGGCTTGTGCTCCTCCCCCTGGATCCGCCTATTCCTTGCGAGATTGGCATTCTCTATTTTCTGCCGCTCCCAATTTAGGCAACGGGTATAACCCCTGCTTCTGTCAGACTCCTGAAAGCCCGTTTTCCTGTCAGAGGGAGGGGCGGAAAATTTCGCTCTTTCCTGGGATAAATAATACTATGCAAAAATTTATCAGAGATGGAAGAAAGAAAGCGAAATAGTGGGGCAGGATTCACACTAGCAATGTCCAGGAGGCATGTACCAATATATGTTTCTCAAATTTTGATGCTTTTCATCTTGCCGGACCTCTTTCCGCCTGTGCCAAACCCAGGTGAACGGAATAGTCTTGTCTCTCTAATCCGCCTCTGGGTGAATTTTTGTCTATTCGGTCTTGAAACCGAATGCATATCGAAGATGCTTTTAGTATTCATTGGACAGCGAAAAAACTGCACCTGCGTGCAGAGTTGTGCGTTTGAGAAATTTCTTGAGTCGACTCAACTCAAGTGCTGAGAGCGGTTGACTCAACTCTGACTCGACTCATGATCAAAAGTTCGGTGAGTCGACTCAACTCCGACTCAAGGATAAATTCATCCGACTCAACTCCAACTCAACCCACGTCTCAACTCAACTCAAACTTCGACTCGTTTAAAAAATACATGATAAATATATAAATATTAAAAAATAAAGAAATAAATCAATAAACCAGCAAAAAACAAGCTGTTCAGACAGTCTTACATGAAACGGCAGATCAATAGAAGGAAAATTAATTCATTGGCATTCAAACATTGGTTAACAATTAGCCAGCAACCATGAATAACTTTTTTAATTCTTCCAGACTGTCACTGCCCAAAAAAGCTACCACATATTGCAACTATTTCTAAAAGGTGCATTGCATATTATACTAGGTAAATGGAATGGAAAGGAACCTAAAAGGGCTAAGGTTACACCAACACAAGCAACAAATTGAGCCTCCATACTGTCAAAAAGGTCCAAGCTAAAAAACATGATATTAACTGTATTTGTACGGATGGTATGTATAAGTATTGTTTTTTCTGTTAGAGAACGATGCTAGGTAATCTTCATTAATGAACATTAATATGCCATGAATTAAATAACAATTTAAGCAATAACTACTAGAGTACCTAGCTGCAATTGTTAATTCTAAGAACAGCAGCAAATCCTAAGAAAAAGTATACTATATATGACAAAGGATAGTAGAAATAGAAATTCTATCAACGTGTTGGATTTTAATATATTCATATTTTAAACCCAATCCAATTTTGAGCTTGAGAATCTTCAATATACAATACATACCGATCGCTCTTCAAAATTGTGGAGCACAATTTCATAGAAAATTGCTTATGTATAGCTTTCCAAATAAAACAGAGACGCCAAGCAAGGATCTCTGATCAGACAAAAACAGTAACATAAAATAATTCTCTGATTCTTGCGATTAAGGTGTCACAACATTTCTGTCCAATAAGGGTCCAATTTTTCATGCTAATAGCAGTAACTGCTATAAATAGGCAAAATGAAAAAGCGGCGGCAGACGGCGCATTTGAGACGCATCAAATGTAGATCGACAAATATTTGCATTACTATATAAATTATCACGTGATAGTTACAATTTTTGCCCTGGAGCTACCTAAGCTTGAGCCTATACTTGGTTGAATTTGTTCTTCAAAGACAGCAATGGCACACACTATTCTCAGTCGACGACTACTGACGACAACAACCAGCGACGACGTGTGTTGTTGCAGGGTAAAAAGTAAAAATGTAATGTTAAATATTGAAGATGAGAATTTTTGAGAGATTTGAAATGTATTTTGTAGTGCGTTCCACCACTTCAAATGTTTAAGACAAGGCCAGTGATAGGAACCTGTTTAATTTTTCGAGTGCATGTATTATTTGTGTCTAGGGATTTCTTCTGACCGGATCAGGATGGGCCTTTAAAATAAGCAATTGAACTGTAGAACTATTGATATATTGAGACAAACTGGAACTTTGATTTAAACAACTGAAACGCTGGAGGGAAACATTATTTACAGAAGATTAAAGGAGGCTTGCAACAGGTAGGCAAATTCAAACACTTTTACTTCACTTGTTTGCCTGTTGAGCCAACTTTTTCGTCAACTCATTTGACTCGCTGTCTTCCCAACTCAACTCAACTCAACTCATGGACATGTTGTGAACCGACTCAACTCAACTCCCTTGTCTAATTTTTTTGACTCAACTCAACTCAACTCAGAGTCGAATGAGTTGGAATTTGAGTTAAACTCCGACTCTGACTCGTGAGTCGCACAACTCTGCCTGCGTGAAACCCCTTAATAACTATACCGAAGCACGCTTATGGCATCACAGGATTGTAAAATATGGAGTTGAGAGCAGCGGCGGATCCAGGACTTCATTGTGGGGGGCTAGGGTCTTTGCCTCAGATGTCAGATCAGCCTCCGCTTATGTATTAACTATAGGCACTCAGACATTGGGGGGCTTGAGCCACCCTAGTTCCCTTATATCCGCCACTGACTGAGAACATGGTGTAGTTTTTTATTCCTCGCGGCTGCCCTGTAAGCAGTTTTTACTCTGGAAAGTACACTTTCAATATACTTAAAAAAACATTTGTTTTTTTTTGCTGTAACCACCTCTGTTAAACAAGCTATCTGAAAATGTAAACGAACTATTACCTGGTATCCCATTCATAATATTGTAGCATTATGACATATCTCAATGTTGTAACGGACGGCTTTGTTGTGCGAAGAACGAACCGTATACAGTAATATTCATTTTGGGATAAGAGTCTCCCCAAATATTGAGTCATAGCTCCGCCCCTGGTCAAGATGTAGTCTCAAAACTTCATGGAATCTGCCCCAAATTTAGGAGAAGCCAGAAAGTTTCAAAGGCTTATCGCAAAATGTCCAGGAGATATCCTGGAAAAACAAAATGGATGGGCAGAATCCCTCCTTGACAGAAATAGGGGTAAAGTCAGTGGCGGATCCAGGAATTCATATGGGGGGGGCTCACCTCGAGCCTCACCCGCTCGAAGCTCGAGCCTCACTCCCCAGTATCTTGGTTCGTAGTTCGTCTATCTTTTAACTATAGGGGCTTGGATATTTTGGGGGCTTGAGTCCCTCCCCCTGGAACCGCCACTGGGTAAAGTGTCATTTTTATATTTGTTGTAAGAAACATTTTTTAACAACAGTTGTAAGAATCTGCATAACGAGTTCTGAACAACGACTATATTGATTCGCAAAAGTTCAAGTTTCTGGTTAAAAACGTTTCCCGCGTCTAGGTCTCGAACACACACTCCTCCGATCTCTAGACCATTGCTCCATCCACCGCGCTACGCCGCCGATGGCGCACGGGGTGTGCGCTAGGAAATCTGTGGCGCACATTTGCAAAGGTCTCGAAAATGGATGTTTCGAGGCAGTTCTGTGCATCTGACGAAAACACGCCAAGTAGAAAGTGGAAAGAGCAGAGAATAGGCTTTCCAACGGTGATATTATATTTTTTCCAACGGTAATAGGCTGATGACAGCAGCTGTCGGAAAATGACCAATTTAACAGGTAAGCTCTATGGAGCAGTCGCATTTGTGCGCCATGGCAGTAGATTGCTACCAACTAACTTTGGAGGGCCTACTTGGTTATCTACTTGGTTATCCCAAATTTTCCTCCTATATTGGTGAAAGTAGTTATTAATCGCATAAAAAATTGGTTTGGCTATTTTTCTCCAAACCCTTAAAAAATTAAAACAGAGCGGTATCAACTGCTGATCATTGGCAGGTATACAAGTTGCCAAGTCCCTCCCGCCTTCGCAGCCAACGGCCCCGGCCTCAGTGGGGGAAACTGTGGTCAGCGTTCCCAAGAATGGCTACGTTCCCAATAATGGGAATACTGACCCATATTTGGGAACGCTTTTTCCATAAATGGAAACGCACGTTCCCAAGGATGGGAACGCCCGGAACGGTGTTTTCAGAAAACACAACAGGAGTCTAGAAAAGATAAGGGAATTTTCCTACCTGGCCACTTTCAACTCCTCTTAAAATTTGAGGGAAGTTCTACTTTGAATTAGGAAATTTGTCTTTGAACGCTCCCTCAAATATTCGTTTACACTGCGTGATCCAGTCCAAACGGTAAAGAACGATGAAAAGATTGCTCTGAAACTGTGCAGCCAGACAGGTATTATTTTTTTAGATAATTTTCGGGGAAAGTCAATGGAAAATACAAGAAACAAAATTTCAAAATTTTAGACTGCAGAAACATTTTTATTGGCGTCACATAGTTGCTGCCCACCATGTGCCTGACGAATGAGGAAATACAGGAAAACCGTGCCTTTCGTCTGTTTAGGAAGTAAGTAGTGCTTAAAAGTGGTATTTTCGCATTTCTTAAGCTGTTTTATATTGATTTGTATCAGACAGTTTTTAGATCTTGTAGTTTTTGTCCTCAAGATTTTTTTAATTATTCCGTACTGTTTTGATGAATTATGGTGCGCCACTGCATCAACTTGATATTTTCTACTGGGGTGCTTCATTCACAGGCAGATCCAGGCGGGCAAAGAGGGGTACGTTCCCCCCATCGACCCTCGGCGCCGCCCCCCCTGATCGACCGCACCCCCCCCGATTGACCCTTGGCCCTCCCTGAAATGGTCATGGCACCCCCTGAAAGGTCGATGGCGCCCCCTGATATGTCGCTTCCCACCGCCCCCCCAGGATGCGAAAATCCGATAGGATTTTGCGCCCACCTAATACGTGTTGCCTAGGGTCTCAAGCTTCCCCCTCAAGATATCAGAGTACATGTAGTAAAAACATACGCGGAGACTGATCGAAGGTATGGCGGGATAAGCTTGAGCCCCTATGCCCCCCCAAAGAAGTCCTGGATGTGAGAATTGGCCACTCTGCGATACAATTTGGCACCCCTTGCTCGGATGACGCTCCCTTTCGACGTCCCCCTGGAAAAACTTGGATCCGCCTATGCCTCTTTCCACTCCTTTGAGCCTGCTTCTTGCAGGGGTAGGCCTTTATCCTTCGGCCGCTATCATAGGCGGATCCAGGATTGCCGATTGGGGATCACCTTCCCGGGGGCGCCATTCTTGACAGGAAAACCCCTATCGGATGGGCGCAAAATCCTATCGGTGGGAGGCGATTTTCGCATCCTAGGGGAAGGGGTGGGAAGCAGGGTTGAAAAAAACGGTTTTTGTAAAAAAAATCCGTGGGTCTGGATTTTTGTGGGTTGTTTCCGTTTTTTTATTTTTTGTAGCATTCTCGTCACACCGTTTCTAGATTAATGCCATTGTTTGAGCACACATTAAGACTGATGTTTTCAATATTATCGTTGCCTATTAGTCTTTGCCTCAGGAGGCGGAGGGAAGAAGAAGCTCCTATTCCCCAAGCTATTCTGGAGTACCCGATTGACGGCAGCATGCAAAACCCTCCATAGTTTACGGGCACCCATGGATAATAAAATGAAACGACTTTTGACCAGAATAACAATTTTTGGGCTTATCAACTCATCCATTGCTATGGTTATACGACGTCGTCGACTCTTGTTACTGATTTCTCTTAGGAGCCGGATTCTCCCTACTCAAGAAATTCACCGGACGCAAACCCGGGCGACTCAGCAGAAAGCAAGTGGGACAAGCACCACACCACCGCGCCCACAGGAATTTACTTTCACTTTTTTATTTCAGTAGCTCATATTCCTCACGGAAAAATGCTAGCGCTGAAAATGTTAGTCTGGTACATCAATATAGACCAGATCACAATTCTCAGAGCATAGCAGGGGCGTATCCATTATTTGCTCAGGGGAAGGGGGCGTGGATAAAGGCCCGGGGGCACTGCACGGGGCCCCAAGTGCAAAGATCGCTAATGAAAATAAAAAGAACGTCAGCGGTGGCTGATGTGATTGTGGAGTGAATCGGTGTGGTTCACGTGACTTTTATTGGCTGTTTTTATCTACCCAGCTTGTTTCTTTGCCTATCTATCTAAATGAAGCGTGGTATCATTTTTTATTATTTTGAGACCCGGGGACCATCTCTGAGGTGCCCCCAACACAAATTCTTTGGACAGTCTGAGAAAAATTGGCCGGCGCCTTGAGACAAAACCTCTCCTCCCGGGAAGGTTTTGTCTCTTTATTCGTTTCAAGCTATCTGAAATTCCAGTTTGAATCTACGATGGAAAATGCGTTTCCAAATATGGGTCGTTGTTCCCATTGTTGGGAACGTAGCCATTGTTGGGAACGCTGACCACAGTTTCCCCCACTGAACTGGGGTCACAGCGGGGTCGCGACTCTGCTCTTACACACTCATTTCCCCGGAAAGGGTGAGCTCTGGTACAAATGAAATAACTAGCAATTTTCTGGTATGCTCTGTCTTCTCAAAATCTGAGTTTGAAACCAATAATACAAGTGTCGCATTCCCTTTAAATCACCAGAATACCCCGCACAGCTTAAAGTTAGAACACCGTTATTATTCAAGTGCGTTGCCTCGCAGTGCACAATAGTCAAAACTGCATTATTACATGACAAAATTACCTGACATGAAAAGCATACAGCAGTAGATCCACAAACGGAAAACGGATTAGCTTCGGGATTTTTTTCAGTTACAACTTAAGTTAAAGTTCTTACAAAAAAGAACTGGCCAAAATCAAAAGGAAAATACTTACCGGCAGTTCGCCAGGCTGAACTTGAATCGGGAGTTCCCCTTCACGAAACACCACTCAATCACTCCAAGTATTCACGTCACTGCTCTAAACCAGCGTCACACCACACACCACATATTCCGGTCAACACAACTCCGCTCCGTTCCAAAGTTACACCACACATCACCGCCCGCACGAACCTGTTAAACTGAAGCACCTCGTGGGAAACTGAACAGGGAGTGAATCCCTGCCAACAGCTGACCAATCAGCGCGCAGCTCTGCCGTCTCTCCTTAGGCGTCTGCCGCTTGGGGGCATATGTAGCGAGGACGCCGATTGGCTGCCCCAGAGCCGCTGGTTGAACCTTGACCCCCGGCAGCGTTTGTGGCGGTGACATGAGAGCGCTCTTGCCGAGGGCAAGCCTGCGAAGCGCCGCGCGGATTCAGGTGTCAGGCGAGCTGGCAGTGGCGGATCTAGCCGGTAGGTTGAGGGGAGGCAAGCCGAAGTCGGAAAGCAAAAACAATTAATGTCACGTGGTTAGATTTTTCCGCAATTTAACCATGGAATAGGGATACGTGGAATGGAGACCTCAATGCAAACACTCCGCGCTTTTGGGGGCCAATCAAAAACATGAGAAATCCTTCGGTAAGTAAAGCTCGGTAAGGACTAATGTAAAGTCTACGGCGGATGTGGTGGCAGATGACTGATGCGTTTTAGCTAATAAGCGTTGGCTGCACAGGAAAACGACCATGCATTTCGGAAAGCCCAATTCGTTGCGTGTCCGCTAAAATACATTTTAAGTATGAAATATTTATAAAATCCGAGGAAAGACCAAGAAAAGACGGTATGCCAAATTGCAGCTTAGCTTTTATTATGTTATCTTTAAGCGCACCTTGCATATGGCCTCCATAGCGAAGTTGGTTAATCGCAGGCCTCATGACCCGTAGCTCATAGGGTCAAATCCCAAGACACGCACTTTTCATCTTCATAATGGTAAATTTATAGCAAAATAGCGCAGTTGGCAGCAGGCTGGTCTAGTAATCTAAGTGCCACGAGTTCGAATCGCGTTCACGCTCATTTCAGTTTCAGATATTAAGGCTAATATACTATTATTTAGGTTTATATTGGAAAAATAATAACTGAGTAGAAACTAATTCCTTCTGCTTGAAACAAACCACGCTCAAATGCTTGCTTGTTGTTGCTCTTTCTGCCGTTTATGTTTTAACGTTCTTGTTTATTTACCCAATTCTTTGGAATGAGCCAGATATATGAATCCCAGAAATCCACGAGGATTCCATTCCAGATATATTTATTCCATGATGATTCAACTACGCAGTGGGTTTTGGAGTAAGCAGCTGTAATCGAAAAACAAAAAAAGAACAAAAAAACGTCACAGGGTGATACAATCACAAGATGTTTTTTTGCTATCAAAGGCACAATGTTTATACTGAAGCTGACTGGTTCTGTTTGAAGTTGAGAGTTAAAGCGCCAAAACTTTGCTTACAAACTAAAAGTTTCAGGGCAAAACGAAGGTCAACAACTTTAAAGGGGGTGGGGGGTGGACAAAAACATAGTTCTGCCCCGAGCTTTTCCGTTTGAGAGGCAAATGCCTTGGTTGTCCCTCTCCCTCCCCCCCTGGACCCGTCACTGCAAGCTGGCATAGTCAAAACCAGGGGCAGTTGAAATTCAAACCATGCCCAGCTTTGAGTGCTTGGCTCTGTGATGAGAGAGAGAGAGAGAGAGAGAGAGAGAGGAAGAGAGAGAGAGAGACGAATAAATACAAACGCGGAGAAAGAAGTTGAACTATATTCCAAAATAAAAGCCTTCCAAAACAGTGTCGTTTTCTGAGTCTGAAGGATGACAGTGGTTTAAAATATGACAAATAACACGTGTGGCCAGTGGGACAGTCAAGGGGGTCCCCGGGCCCCCACCCCCCTGGGCTGACCTTAGGCACTGGAAAACACGAGCATTGGTCTCGGGGCCCCTGAACTTGGTCTCAGGTGGCCCCCGAGCTCGATCTCAGGGGGCCCCAAGCTTGGTCTCAGGGGACCCCCGAGCTTGGTCTCAGGGCCCCCCGAGCTGGTCCCAGGGGCCCCCTGAGCTTGGTCTCATTGGCCCCCGAGCTTGGTCTCAGGGGCCCCCAGCTTGGTCTCAGGGGCCCCCGAACTTGGTCTCAGGGCCCCCGAGCATCGGTATCGATGGCTCCGGAGTACTGAACATTGATCTCGGGAGGAGGGAACAATATTGATATCGGGGTGCCCCGACTGTCGATATCGAGAGACTCATGAGTGAGGCACGATCATTGGCCTCATGGGACCCAGGGTTTAGTCTCAGGGGCCCCGAGCTTGGTCTCAGGGCCCCCCTCAGCTTGGTCTCAGGGGGTCCCCCGAGCTTGGTCTCAGGGGCCCAGGCTTGGGCTCAGGGCCCCCGAGCATCGGTATCGAAGGGCTCCAGAGTACCGAGCAGTAGTCTCGGGGAGGGGGCTCCGAACATCGGTATCGAGTTACTCCTGAGAAAAGCGTGAGCATGAGCATGAGAGTCGGTCTCAAGGCCCCCCGAAAGTAAATTTCAGGGGACTCCTGTGAGTTGGTCTCAGGGGGCCCTGAAAGTCGGTCTCAGGGGGCCGAGCTAGTCCCAGGGCCCCAGAGAGTAGTTTTCAGGGCCCGCGATAGTCTATTTCAAGGGCCCCTGAGAGTCAGTCTCAGAGAACCCCAAGAGTCGGTCAAGGGGACCCCGAGACTGAGTCTCGGGAACCACCGAGATTCGGTCTCAGGGGCCCCGCGAGTCAGTCTCAGGGGGCCCCCGAGCTAGTCCCAGGGGCCCAGAGTGTGGGTCTCAAGGTTGGGCGAAAGTCTATTTCAGGGGCCCCTGAGAGTCATTCTCAGAGAACATCAAGAGTCGGTCAAGGGGATCCCGGGAGTCAGTCTCAGAGGACCCCCGTGATTCGGGACCCTATAGTCTCACGGGCGTCTCTCTCAGGAGTCGATATTTACTTTTAGGTGGCCCCGAGAGTTAATCTGAGGGTCCGAGAGTTAGTCTCATTTGATCCGCAGAGTGCTGGTCTCAGGGGCCCCCGAGGGGTAATCTTTGGAGCCCTCGAGATTTGACCCCAGGCTGTGCTCCCCCTCCCTCCGAGTTTTTGTATAAGGAGCCCAAGAGTCAATCTCAGGGAGAACCCAAAAGTTAGTCTCAGAGTGCTCCCGGGAGTCAGTCTCAGGGACATCTGAGAGCTTATCTTTGAGCTCTGAGAGTAATTCTCAGAGCTGCTCCCAAGTTTTGGTATCACGGGCCCTGAGTTAGCCTTGGGCCTCTGAGGGCTAATCTGGGGCCTCCGAGAGGCAGACTCAGGATTGCCAAAGACTCAGTCTCAGGGGTGCTTCCACACCCCCCTCGAGTGTTAGTCTCAGGGCGCGCCTCAGAGTTAGTCTTATAGGGCTGTCGGAAGTCCTTCCTAGTCCCCCAGCCTCAGGGGACCCCCAAGAGCTAATCTGAATGGCCCCGAGAGTCAGTCTCAGCCCTCCTCCCCCCAGAGTAAATCTGGGGGCCCGATAATTGGGCTCAGAGGTGCTGCCGATAACTAATCTCAGGAGCCCCGAGAGATTCTCAGGGGCCCTCAGTTTTGGTCAAGAGGCGCCGTAAATCGGTCTGAGAGAACCCCTTAGATCTAATGGGGAGAGGGGCCGAAAATTAGCTTTGTGAGTGTCGCCAAGTGGTGACCTTAGGTGGCCCCAGAGCTAGTCTCAGGTCCACCAAGAACTCAGCGAGTGAGCTAGTCTCAGCGATCTTTCCTCATCTTCCTTCCTCCCCCCCGCTCAGAGTTATCCTCAGCGCCCCACGAGAGTAAGTTCCAGGGGATCCCAGTGCGTAGTCTCAGGGTACCCCCAAATACTGGTTTTGGGGGACGTAAGTACTGGTTTGCGGGAAAAGTGTTGTTTTTGGGGGTCCCCAGGTACTGGTTTCTGCACCATGTCAAGTTCTAGGTACAAGACTGGAGATCTCTTCTCAACATAGGGGGGCGGGGGGGTGATGGGTGGTGGTCTTGGATGGCTTAACGCTGGCACAGCAATACTAGCCCTGTACAAAGCCTATGATAGACCCAAAGTCCAAGGGAGTACTGACCTCCCCAAGCCCCCGGGATCTCCAACCAATGGCTAGGGAGGAGTAAGTGAGCCGTTTCATCAGCAGGACCGTCCACGGAATAGGTTTTATTTAGCATCTGGGGCTCACTCCTATATCCGTTTTATTCAGCGTCCTTTTTCCTTTCTATTTCTTTTAGATTTTAGAATACAATCCAGAGATATCGCTTGAGATCCCAGGCTCAAAGAAAATTTTCGAACATCATGTGTCTCAGAAAAATGTAGGCTATATATATGGGCCTATATACGCCCATTGCGTACCAAAAAAGGCAAATTGGTACATAACGATCAGGCACCATTACAGAAGGAAAGGCAAAAATTAATCTAGTTTTATCATCCATAAGAGCAAATCGAACAGTGAATTTTGAACTTAAGCTGATTTTTAATCTATTAGCTTAACCCCAATAACTACCTTCCTAAATATTCTGAAATAAACAACTTCAAATATTTTCGTAGGAAACCAAACAAACAAGGGTAATAACAGAAATTGATAAGATAAATCCCAAAAAGAAAAACAGGTATGGAAGGCTGAAAATAACAATAACAGAGTAAGCTAGTGTGATAAATATCTCGGGCGCATATTGTCTTGGTAATTTGCTCATTTATAACATAGCGAGGGTAAGAAAGTAACTGAGGTGAATTCAACGGGATCTGTCCGCGGAATAGACGTTATATAACGTCCGGGACCCACTAACACATCCCTTGTATTCCTTTCTTTTATTTGGAAATTTCCTGATTAAAGAGTTCATGAATTCGACAACCGGAGAAAATTGGATATCATTTGTAGCCATGCATTCGCACATACACATACAACTATGTTTAAAAAGAACGACAGGAGCTTAAAACGTCCGCGTTCAAGTCTGGCGGCAGGCGCCACACGATACATCTGAGATCATTTATGAGCACAGGCCGAGTAAAAGAAAAGCCTCAGAAGAGTGACAATGGGAGAGAGACGGGAAGGAGGCAAAGAAAGTGTCGAGAGAGATTTGGTACCGATGAGACTGTGAGACGGCGAGAGAGACGCGATACCATGTCAGGCTGCGAGTCCCGAGCAAACCAGCTCGGGCGGCGAAGCGAGCAACGCGGCGACCACGGGTTTCCAGCGGAGGGGGGCGGGCAAGCTCGCCGGGAAGCCACGGGGAAGCGTTCACGCAAAGCGACGTTTGGATTTAGAATTCTGACGTGGCCGGCTCGCGGGGACGCGGGAGCAGGCCGATAGCGGCACGGCGGACGCTGTTCGAGTTCCGGAACCGGAAGAATGGGGAGAACAAGAACAAGGATAATCAGGCTTAAGAAATACTGGAACATATCAATATCGATAAGCACAGGGGTTACGGCTGAGATGCGTTGAAAACAATCAGTACAACAGAGAAGGACATGCTGTATTTTTACCCAATAAGAAGCTGCACAGACGCCGAAAAGAGAGGGCAGAGAATAGAACATTGGGTTTTTGACCATCTGACCTCTCAAAGGTCATGTGAGGTCATAGTAGCATACAGTGATTATGTTGCCAATAACTTCTTACTGAAATGAGATAAAGCTTCCATTTTGCTTGCATTGTGCATATATTGTCACGGGGAGTCGATTGATATGCAACATGACTATACCAGTTCATCCTTTGACCCTGACCTAGCTCGATGTCTGGTCATTTTCTCAATTTGACCTAGTGAGGTGATATATGCATCATTCGATTTGTCATGATGAGAGGAATTCAATGATGCATAAAGATTTGCTCTAGCTTTGCTAAGTAGCAATCTAGAGGGGGAAACGTGCACCGCTCTGTTGTGAGCCCATGGAAACTTCCTTAACCTATACTGACCTCAATATCGACCTGACATGAAAGTAGTCGGATAATTTCTCTTTGTCTTGTCAAGAGCTTTCTAACGCCATTCGTAATTTTTCTTTAGCTTTCCTGGAAAATTAGTTACGGAGGGGGCGAGATACGCCTCCTGGCGGGGCTTGTGAAGCCAGGGACTCCAGCGGGGCACGTGTTAATATTTGGTGACTTAAATTTACCAGCACTTGGTCGGATCGAGAAAAATCAAACAATAAACAAAATAATAACAAAAGGCTGAAAAAGGCACAACAAAATTTCCTGCATGTAAACTTTATAATGTTAAAATACTATACGAAAAATATAGGAGATGGGCCCGGTTACTAAGGGGGCCTCCGGCCTTGGGGCCCCCGATGGAAGTTGGACCCCCTTAGCCGAACCCTGACTACACCACTGCTTGTGCCTCAAAAACTTGCGGAGATATTTGGAAATCGGTTAACGTTCTTAGGGGAGGATTCTTGGGGAAAACTGGGATTGTCAAAAAATAGTTTCTGAAAAAATTTTCAAAACGGATAAAAATTTTAAATATAAAACATAAATTTGAAAATTTTAAAGAGCGAGGACTTCCACTCCCTTGAATTGAAGTATATGAAATCTGCATGTGCTCTTACCCTTAAACCGTAAAAAATAATGGGTATCCGATAAAAACACAGCATAACCCGTGCCGGAATGACGGGCTGCTTTGACCTTTACGATTCTTCGACTGGAGCCGAGAGACGAAGGCGCGCAACGCCGCCGTACTTGACATACATGATCAGGGGTGGACGCAGGAACGCCGATTGGGTGCCAACTCTGGACAAATCATAAAACCATAGTGTTTAAGAAAATCGGCCAAAATTTCGCAATTTTTGGGGGGTGGCCATGACCCCTTGCCCCCCCTGCGTCCGCCAGTATACGTGCTATGTGGTCATTGTTGTAGCTTCTGACACAATCTTAGGTCCCAGCAATATCAGGTCAGGTCATCAGTCCAGGCTAGGTGGCCACCAAAAAAAATGTTTTTAGCTGTCGCGGTCGCAAAAAGACTTAGGCTGGGGGATCCAGCTGCGCGCAGCTTCCGCCCGCGCTCTCCCTACGCCCGCGCTGATTTGGGCGGAAGTTTGCGCGTAAGCGGTTTGGAGGGATGTTCGGGAGAGAGCGATCGCGCGGAGCTCCGCGGCGGCGTAAGTTAGCGGGTATCATATGGGGCAATCCGGAGCGGCGGTGAATGCCGCTGGCTACCGTAGTAGATGGGCGCTAAGGCTAAAATTCCCATAGAATACGGTGCTTTTCTGGCCGTAGTAAACTCACGTCATAGGTTACAGCCTGCTCACTGCTGTACGGTGTCGGATTTCCTGGCCGACTGTGGGGGGAGGGGATGAGAGGAATACACGGCCCTGCGCTGGGAGGTGAGGTGATGATAAAAGTGCTCGGATCGGATAAAGGGAAAAGCCTTAAATGTAAGCGACAATTTATAAGTGGGATTTCCAAATAAATGAG
This sequence comes from Lepas anatifera, assembly GCA_034440635.1. Taxonomy (NCBI): domain Eukaryota; kingdom Metazoa; phylum Arthropoda; class Thecostraca; family Lepadidae; genus Lepas; species Lepas anatifera. Next base: position 5,572 of record JAOTON010001752.1, on the reverse strand, counting down.
GCATACATGTGAAACCTATATGATCTGGCTTACTCCGAATGCGTTTTTATGTTAAGCCTACCTCAAGTCAATTTATCTGGGCAGGATACGGGCTTCACGCAACACACTTTTGTCTCGTTGTACTATGGTGCCATTGGATTAGTCGGAGCACTGGGAGAGAGATGAGCCGGGCAGGCCCCAAAAAGCCTGGCTCGGCGAGTGCATTTAGTGCAGTCTTAGCATTCCGCCTATAAATTTGACCCCATTTTCCTTGTCTTTCTACCTTTGAAACAGCACCAGAATCCTCACGCTCACAGTTCAGGGAGAACTGCTCGATCGCTGGCGTTCTATGCCAGCCTCGAGAAGACCGCTCGGGGACGGTGAGTAGTACGAAACGTGGGATACGTCCTGGGGCGAACAACATTGTTTATAGTAGGGTAGTTAGCATTACGGCTGGTGATCCACTGTCACAGCTGCAGTGATCTACGTTTCTCTTCGCCTGTGTCTCTTCTGAGGATTTTCCAGCGAGATGCTGGGAGTTTGTGGGCCTCGATTATTATCATAAATACATGTTTTGTCGAACGCAAGTCATAAAACTTGGATTCACTGACATTTCCGATATCTTTTTGTTACTTTAAAAGAATCATACAGGCTTCCGCGCTGTCTTCCGCGCTGTTGAGAAGACGCGGAAAGTTAGCGCGTAAGACGGTGAGTTACGACACTACTTCCGCCACAACTAAGCTGCGCGCCGATGGATCTCTCCAAAAGCCGCTGAGCGCTAACTTACGCCCCCGCGCAGCTGCGCGCTGTCTACCGCGCGTCCGGATCCCCCAGCATTTCAACTTCATCTCACATAATAAGGCCGCCGAGTACAACAATGTGTCGTAACGGGATTTCTGATATCCACGACCTGAGGTCTGTCCAAGGTCCTAAGTACTCGATTGGAAATGTATTGGTAGAAATTGGTTGAGATTTTCTAACTTTCCTCACAATGTTGGTAGAGCGCTTATTTTGGCGTAATCGTGTTTGTGTATCCACTGCAGTATGAATTGTAAGCATTATCAGCTATATTAATCTTGGCCTGACCTAAGAACTCAAAGACCGTTTCGTGTTTTAATCTCACTAGATAGTAGGAAACGTCATTGTTTTTTGCTTAGGGAGAGGATCCCAATAGTGCTTATAATGATAAAGGTAAAGGAACACACTGACAAGTTGGATATTAAATATATATTCAAAAGCAAGCATACGGAAGCGTTTCGTAACTTCTTCAGCGTGTGTTTGAAGGTGTCACCAAGATGGGCTCTTTGGTGTGGCTGTGAATTATGGTTGCGTAGCGGTTAGGACCTTTCCGTGGGCGATGAAGATACTTTTTTGTACTAAGTCCAATTTATTTTCCCACGTTTAGCCTGGCGTTGTGAACAGGCCGTAACTCAGCAGCAGTTCCAACACTCTGCACTGTCAGCAGCCTCCTCGTCACCACTGGTCACATGTCACGGAGCTGACTGGCAGAACTTCCCCGTCGCAATGGCGAATGCGAAACACGACTGTCTACTCAGCGCTGAAGGCGGCTGTTTATATACGGTTTGATACCGGATGCTGACGAGTTGACTGAGAACATTTCATCATCCAGAAATGAGGGCAACTGTGGATTTCCGAGAATACTGGGTACCAGAGTACGCCAGGTGTCTGCGAACTGGGGTGTGATGGGGTCCAATCTTAATGCAATATCCTGTCGGCACTTCAGATCTGCATAGCACGAATGGAAGTCCATTAGTTTTATGGGCGCTTTGAACTCAATGACTGCCGTTCCCATGCCAAAGGCACGAGGATTTGGCATCTTGGCCTTGAAGCGGTCACCTCTAAGCAGGGTTAACGCTCGGTGCGGCCACGTGGATTGGCACATGTCGGTGCAAGTTTGCGAACACGTCTGTGCAAGTACTCAAGCATGCTCTGACTGGGTGAAAAGCATTAGGTTTGACTATGGAGAGGGCTGTTTTTAAGCTTTATGAATTCAGAAATTTAGTAGTTTTAAAGGGGTGAATAAAATCTTTATTACATCACAGCGCGAGGTCCTTTAGATGAAATTTTGATGTTCTCTTCAAAATTTTCGTCTCTGTCTCAGTCATCTCATCCGATCCAATACCATTACAAAATTAAAATAACCTATAGTGTTTATATTACATGAATATATGATACGAACGACAAACAGTTATTTTCAATTCCGACGTTTGGCTATACATGACATATACAGACGATACATATAATTGGGACAATAGACACTTTTTTTCTCACACCGGGGGATTATAGCGGTGATTCAATCACCTCTAATGCTTCTCTAAGCAGGCGGGCGGTCTCTTCATCCGATAAGCCGATTTCTGATAGCAGGGAGACTGTGCCGTAGATGAGGTGGCAACAGCCTCAGTAGATGCCATGGAATGATTAAACAACCATTCCGATCCTGGAGAGGGCGTCCGTGGTTCCGGAGCAGGCGTTCGGTTCTCCTCTGGGGCTGGGTTTAGTTGGCATCCAGGTATTACTGGGTCTTGCGGCTGTTGTAGTGTTGACACCCAATACCGCAGGACGATACCATACGGGACATGGTCTTGATTCATCCATGTCCCGCAGGCTATGGGGTGTCCTAAGAATTTTACGAATAAGAACGTCTGTTCACCTACGAAGACATGGTCGACCACAAACTGGATCTGGGGCGTGTTGAGAGAGGCAGAGCTCATGTTTGATGAATGAAGAGTACTGATTGAAGTTGTGAAGACACTGTCGTTTTTATACTGGGGACAGACAGGTCGATGAGAGGACTGCTGAGTCCTCTTCCGCTGTAACCGAAGGTGCAGGGTTCGGAGGGAACTGAGTAGGATCCTGCTTACATTTCTGTCTACGTTTTACTGTACGTTTTACTGTGTACCAGATGACAATCGAAATGATGACCAACAAAACAATGGGGAGCGTTATGGTGACCGGACCTGGAGTCAGGTGGTCAGTTTCCATTCGGTTGAGCTGAGCACGAAGCTGACTGAAACGGAAAGAATTGTCTGAGACAGCAGGAAGCTGTTCGATAACGCGGGGTAGAGAATCGGTGTCATTGTTGATGTCAGTGAGAATGTTGCGCCACACATCATGGGTCGCAGGGTTGTTCTGAACAATGGCCGGGAGTGTGATAACCGAGTCGAGCCGTAAGAACAGGGGAGGTTAAAATACTTAGAGTGGGCAGAGCAACCTATGTCCAATTGAAAATGATTGATGGTTTCGACGAGCCGTTTAGATTGATCGGAATTTGTCTTATTTTTACATCTAACAGATATATCCAATGGTTCAGTAATCACTATAATCCAATGTCCATTTCCTAAATATTTAGCCTGAGGGTGAGCATTGTGTTTTACAGTAATAATTTTATCACAATTCTTTTGAATGTACTCTTCATTTCTAGTCAAGAGGGCTGGAAGGCATTTGTCTGATTCTAAAACTATCTCTAGCGGCTTTTGTATGGGGCAGAATGGTAAATCATTGTGAATAAATGTTTCGACTTCAGTTTTGTCGAGAGCCATATATTTCAAATTATCTTCCGAAAGTGCGATATACTCGTAGTTCTCTATTGCATATTGAGCTATGTAGTTGTTTTGAGGAATGGTTTTGGAGGATGGCAAGTTTAAAACTTCATATACTTGAAATCTGTCACGAACGTGAATGAGAGGGATAAAAACATTGACTGAAAATCCGTTGTCCAGTCGAGATACTGACGCATGGCTAATCAGATAAAACATATAAATTTGTTCGGGTCGGAATGGTAAAGCGATTCCATTTGGAAGAATCATATGAATATTTTCCAAAGTTGTTCTGAACTGAGCGGGCTTCAAGAATGATCTGGGGAGAATACCATGTTGAGCTAAACTCGAATGCAGTTCTAGATCCGATAGAGAGTTTCGAAAATCCTGAAACGATACTAACAGAGTTCCAAAGGTTTCTTCCATGTCATGTGATAATTGGTAATATTCCATGATATCATTCATAAAAGACATCGGTCAGATGTCGCAATTTGTCTTCAAAGGTTTTGGTAAAAGCTGTCAGTTTGTTAATAGCTTTTCTATTCGATTTCACATCAAGGCTAGTCTGATTTAAAATGCTAACATTTTCATCCATTATATGAATCAGGCTCTTTTGATGATTTTCCATATGGTGAAGGCGTCGGGCAATGTCTTTGACATCGCTGTTGGTTGCGGTTCCAAAAGAGTACTTAAAATATTTCCAACAAAGGGAAGAATGGCTCGTTTTGAACGGTGACTGCTCGGCTTTTCCATATGATCCAATATTTCCTTTATCTTAGTCATTTCACTAACTAGGTGGAATTTCTCTTTGTCCAAGCGGGAAGTTAAGATTTTCAATCGATCAGAGTGAAGTGCAGCTTCATGTTTACCTAATATTCCGTGGAATGTATCTGCGAACAATGTTACGTGTTGGTCCATGGTTTTGATCATGTTTCGAAAGTCATCGGTTTTGACTGGAATATGAATGATCCAGTGATCATATGATGCATACATTAGTCCTTTTGGCAAAAATATAACGTTCGATATGGTTTTGGGAGAGACATGTTAGTATGACAAGGACAGTTAGTAACTGTTGAATCCACATTGTTCCTGGAACACACAGAAACAAGTATTTACATTCTGAACAACTTAACCTAAACAGTTGACATCTTATCAACAGCATAAATGACTGAGTGACCTCTGTCAACTCATATTCTAAAATACCCTTGGGTATGGCCATACGGACCATATGTCTCGTTATCCAAACACATTTGACATCTTGTCAAGGCATCTGTATCCTCCATGTCTATCAAGTGTCCAATTTATCCATTTAAACTCACATTTCACTCGCAAGTGAAGGACATGATCATCTACGTTTTACTCACTACTTTAATAACATGGCAGCCATTTGCATAAACATGTCAACCTTTTGTTGACTAATTAACACATTGCCATCCACTGACTTATTCAGCGGGGAGCTCAGCTTCACTTTATCTGCATTAATATTTACAGTATTTACATCAATTTCTGATGTATCAGAATCAGACGAGTCATCTGCAGCGATGACTTTATCAGAGGGACTATCGTCTTCTGAATCTTCCGAATCTATTTCTCGGTCACGCTTGACCGGCACATACTCTTCTGCGTTTGGATTAAGATCCGAGTCCATTGATTCATGGGCACGTTTGGCATCAGGTAACGGCGATTCTACGTTACGTTTTGGAGCTTGTTCCTTTTCATCCTGAAGCTGCTTTGCTAATTTTGCTAATGGAATGTCGTCTTCTTCATCTGAGGTGGGGTTATGCATTCTTTTTTGCCAACCGAGAAAGTGGAATGTTATCCTCATCTTCAGAGGTTACATCAGATTTTGATCGGCCAGACCTAGTACTAAACTGAGGATCAGGTGATGCGGGTTCCGAAATCCTAAATGGCATTGGAATTGTATCCATATCATCATCATAAGAAAATTTCGAACTACGTGGTGGCTGAACTCTAACGGGGATCTGAGATTTTGATTTCTCCTCATACTTTTTGATTAATGTGAGTCGGTTCGTTCG